>JANHGB010041870.1:33734-44516 GCA_026283785.1 Coracopsis vasa
GCAGGGTGTGAAAATGCAGGCTCCTTACCCCTTGTCTAGAAGGCAGTTACAGACTAATCCAAAGATTTTGGCCAGGTGCACCATGATACCTCACCTACTTTACATGGTAGGCTAGCATTTTTCAAATAGCCATAGCTTCCTTACACCACAGGCTAGCCTCTCATATAATACTTGAAGAAATTCATTTTATCTTATTCCACCCACAAAATATCACTCAGCCAAGAAGCAGAAGCTCATTTTAGTGATACTAATGGCTTCATTTTTTGACAAGCATTTCCGTTCTGTTTCATTCTCCCAGACTGTCTGCAACTGATAAGCTTAGTGAATCATGCTAGCAAATCAGTATTAAACTATAAAAAGATTATGTCCCTTCAACATGCAAATGTGCTACATGCAGACCGAGCGTTTGCCTAAAGAACAACAATTCATTTACTATCATATTAACTTATAGTTAAAAAAAAAGTGCGCCTAATGAACGGGCACCCCAACCCAGACCTCTAACTTCCATGAATCATGTACAGAGCTTTAGGGTTACTAAGCCCTGTCAGTGACAGAGCTGAGACGGCTTCTAATAGTTGTTGCAGCAAAACGAAGAAACTCTGCACTGCAATGCAGCCTGTAAGACATCTGTCAGATCGTAGCTGCAGACTTTTGTTGTGTTTTGCCCTGTCTTTCCATGTCTAGCTACTTTCCTGGCATTAGAGGACTACTGCTTGGAACAGCCAGATGAGTAGCCTAGGAGGGAAACGACTGCCGTATTTGGAAATGCACCATGTCTGGAGGCTACAGAGATCTCCAAAAAAACACAAAAGCCAAGACAGTTCTTGGACATTCCACTCTCTTACAGAAGTTCATTTTTCTTACAGAAGTTCATTTTTCAAGACAAATCATAGTTCTCTTTACCACAACATCAGCTCAGACTCTGCTTACAGAGTTTCACTTGCTGAGCTGGCTACCAGCTTAGGCTAATTGCATAGGTATCAATCAAGTTCAAAACTCACCTTTTAAAGCACACAAGCTAGAAAATTAATAAAAGTCTCACTGTACACTTAACTCTGTCCATGTTAAAAAATGTCATTCCAAGGAATGTAGTCAATTTTTCCTACCTAAAATCCAATGTCTTTCAGTTGACTGAAAATCCTGTGAACAGGTGAACGGTGACTATTCACAGTGTTTCTAATTCACAGCTGAAATGCTTCAAAAAGTAATCTTACATGTTTCATCTTGTAATTTATTCATTATAAAATGGCATTTTCTGTTTAGACATGACACTTAAACTGATGATGTTTTCTGATTAAAGAGTGTAGATTTCCCATTCACATTGCTCTGTTTCGAACCCCAATTTGAGCTGAATTCAAATACCAGTTTCAAGCTGAAACACCAAGAATATCTGTGCCAACAGATGGGCGTTTGACAGTGACAGCTTTAAGTCTCAGTGTCTTCCCTCCACAAAATCCACCCCGTTTCACCCCTATGCTAACTTAGTCTGGACAGGGAAGGCCAACAGAAATTTATCCCTATGTAGCAAATGCTGTACTTCTTCCTAAGCACACGTATGCGTAACTCATATAGCTGTAACAAGAGAGCTGGATCAATGATGTCTTCAAGTTTCACATCCCACCAAATACAGAAATAGGGAGGTGATGCCAACTGCAGGACACTTATCTTGCATTCCTCTCATATTTTCTTCTCTCTTCAGAATGTCAAAATAGCTCCCTGGCTGTATTGCTATTCTTGTCTTTACCCTTTGGATATTAATGAATTAGTCAAGCTGCTCTTTTGTGTGTAAAGTACCATTAGAAGAAATCACTGCTATATTCCAGTTCACCTTAACATTTTTCTTAACTGATTTTGCAGCCCATTAACAACTTTAAAAAAAATGATGTTACTAAAATTTCTGATTTACACTTAGTTAGAACAAAGAGGGTAACAAAAAAAATCAAGACTGTCTTAGCAAGTTAGCAAAATTCAGTTATGTTCCCCTATAGGAGTCCATACAAAGTAAGGTGTCCTGGACTGATGATTTGAAATTCCACTCTCAAAATGGTTCATGAAAAGGAACATCTGCCATGCCTTCCTTTTCAGGACTTAAAGCAAAGAACAGAAATTGAGCAAAGTTCTCACTTCATTTGTAAACCCATCAATTTCAGACGTCAATAAATAACCAACAAAAGGAAACATTTTATGAGTTTATGATTTTATAATCATAGAATCATAGAATGGTTTGGGTTGGAAAGGAACTTAAGATCACCTAGTTCCAACCCCCCTGCCATGGGCAGGGACACCTCACACTAAACCATGTCACCTAAGACTCTGTCCAACCTGGCCTTGAACACTGCCAGGGATGGAGCATTTACAACTTCTTTGGGCAACACATTCCAGTGCCTCACCACCCTCACAGTAAAGAACTTCTTCCTTATATGCAACCTGAACTTCCCTTGTTTAAGTTTAAACCCATTACCCCTTGCCCATTGCTACAGTCCCTGATGAAGAGTCCCTCTCCAGTACCCTTGTAGGCCCCCTTCAGATACTGGAAGGCTGTTATGAGGTCTCCGTGCAGCCTTCTCTTCTCCAGGCTGAAGAGCCCCAGCTTGCTCAGCCTGTCCTCATATGGGAGGTGCTCCGGCCCCTTTATCATCTTGATGGTCCTCCTCTGGACTTGCTCCAACAGCTCCATGTCCTTTTTATGTTGAGGACACCAGAACTGTACACAATACTCAAAGTGGGGGTCTCACGAGAGTAGAAGGGCAAGATCACCTCCTTTGACCTGCTGGTCACGTTTCAAGCTCCAGCTTTCCTTCTCTCCCAAGCCTTTTTTCTCTCTCATCAAGGAAAAAAAAAAAAAAAAGGGGGAAAAGAACCAAACAAAAAAACCCAACAAAACAACCCAAAACACCCAAACCCAGTTGGCAGCTTATCTTAATATCTTTTTTTTTTCCAGCAAATCATGGGTAGACTTCAATTATGACTGTTCAGGGAATTCCTTGAACCAAGGGAAGGCTTATTGGTTTTACAGCTTTCACCCTCTAGGTCACCAAATTCAGGTCAGCTCTAGTCAGCAACCGCTGGATGTTTCTGTCATGTAGTAGCTATTTAAAGTCTTTGGTTGTGTCATTTCAGTTTTCTGAAGCTCCAGTATTCACAGAGCACAGAAGAACAGAACCATTCAAATGACCTATGGGATATCACCTGCTTCCATGTCCCAGGCCAGGTGGCAACGGCTCTCCCCTAAGTCCAGAGTCATATCTGCTAGGCCTATGTAAGTATCCCAAATGGCACCAGATGCTTACATTTAAGCAACAGAAATAAGTGCAACCCAGTAATCTCCAAAGGCTCAAACTTTGCACAGATAAGAAGAATTAAAATGCTCATTCTCCTGAAGACCTCCTTTGGCTTTAGGCTGATGTACATGAGAAGGACAGAAGGAAGCAAAGTGGTGTCTACTCATTTCTGTCAATGCGGAGCTGTTCTCCTAATAAACCTTCTAGAAGTACGTTTAGACCAGATGAAAAATCTCCTGGAACAGTGAAACAGTGGAAAAGCGTGGCACTTCATGGACAGTAGCATGTCAGAGCATAAACTAAGAATCCTTGTTAGTCCAAGGGAAACTTCAAGCGAGTCTCAAATTACCATACAGATAATATCTGAAAGAAATGGCAACATACTGTCTGAAATACCACTGTGCATGATGAAATCTGAACTAATTACAACAATTTTTAAAGCCTTGTACAATTTTCAGAAAATCCACTGATTTTAAGAAAAGCTCTACAGAATATAATCAGGAAAAAAAAATTCATTATGCTCTTGGGATGTGGGGGATGTTTGTAGTTTTTGGCAGGGTTTTTTCCTTTTGGCTGGGGGGAACGGGGTAGGGTTGTTTTGTTGTTGTTGTTTTTAGTATTACCAGAATCATACAGGATGTTCATATAAAAATTGCAGACAGACCACAGATTCTTATCAGAGACGTCCAGTGGATTTCAGCTACTCAAGGGAATATTAGTTAATTTTTTAAATCTTAATTATTTCAGAAAATATTTGTTTTGCAAATTAGCATCAGTCAGAAGTACTTCACTAAAAAGAAGTGAAGTGTTACAAAAGAGAGTCACATCTTCTTAGTCAAAAGAATACCAGATTGCTGGAGCTGAAATGTTTTGTTGCTGGGACCTCATTTCTGACATTCTTTTCCAAATTCCCCAGGGGTCTGTCCTGGAGATAGGGTCATGGGAGTCCCCTGAAAGCTGCTCTGTGAACATGACTTTCCTGTTGGTGATGTGAACATCATTTTCACAAAGCAGTGCAAATCCAGGGGGCTTCTAGTTAGTTCACAGGAAATATAAAGTTATTCCTGTTGTTCCATATTTGGACATAAATGACATTTAAAGCAACTGTTTCCTCTAAGTACATTCTTTTACAGGAAGCTCTGGCAACAATCAAGGTATTTGCTTACTCAGTGAAAATTTCCAGAATATCACATTATACCACTCAGTTCTGCACAGCTCAAAGCAGTGCAGAAACTGGTTTGTGAAAACTAATGGTGGTATCCTTAAAATATACAGCCTCCCATCGACATTATCTACTAGGAGGTCTAATTCCACAGACTGCCAGATACTGCTTAGCCTTCAGCAAGCAGAGAACATTATATTTACCAAGTGAGTAATGGTCCAGTAGGTTTTGTCCCATTTTCCTATTTAAGAACTCTACTTTCAGTTATATTTTCAAAGAAGTGACAACAATTCCAGGTGCCAGTAGGATCCTCTAGTGTTACAATCACTGGTGGTACCAACAGCTATATTTGATTACGGTAAACACTGCCAATAATCCCCACCTTACTCTTCTACTTTGTGAATGGGCACACTGGATCCAGGCAATACAGGTGAGGAGCTCCCTTTTCTCATCTTGCTAACTTAAAAAAAAATCTAGGGAAAACCTGTTGAAGAACCACCATGGCTGGTATAGAACTTACCATCCACCTCACATGCAACTATTCTGGAGCATACAAAGCAAACTGCTCCTTGTCCTGCACAAAGCAGGTCCAAACACCCTGCCTACTAATGCATGTTTTTAGTCTAACTAGCAGTAGCTGAAGGGAAACCAAACATCAAACTTCATTCCTCTTCAGGAGGCAGAGAGACTGCAGACTCTGAAACAAATTACAGAGTTTGTTTTTCTTGCTGCCTTCCAGGATGGATCCTCACAATCACATCCAGCATCTACTACAGGCACAAGGCTGGATCCAGCAATAACTTGGCAAGATGGAAACAGTGTCATTATAATGGTATCCTGTAACAGCTGCCTCTGCCAGTGGTGTCCAGCAATGCCAGGGGGACAGGCAGCAGTCTCCTTGCTGTCATCTCATTAAACCCACATCTGCAGGGCTTAACTGCTTTCTAAAAATGCCTCAGAGCTTCTCTGACCTCTGTGCCTTCGGTGCTCATCACACATCCCCATTTTCATAAGCACAAGGGTACCCATAATAAGTTCATAGAATCATAGAATGGTTTGGGTTGGAAGGGACCTTAAGATCATCTAGTTCCAGCCCCCTTGCCATGGGCAGGGACACCTTCCACTAGACCAGGTTGCTCAAAGCCCCATCCAACCTGGTCAACTGCCAGGGATGGAGCATTTACCACTTCTTTGGGCAACCTGTTCCAGTGCCTCATCACCCTCCACAATAAAGAGCTTCTTCCTTATATCTGAAAGATATAACCTGAACTTCCCCTGTTTAAGTTTAAACCCATTACTCTTTGTCTTACTGCTACTGTCCCTGATGAAGAGCACCTCTCTGGCATCTCTGTAGGCCCCCTTCAGATACTAGAAGGCTGCTATGAGGTCTCCACGCAGCCTTCTCTTCTCCAGGCTGAACAGCCTCAACTTTCTCAGCCTGTCCTCATACGGGAGGTGCTCCTGCCCCTTTATCATCTTCATGGTCCTCCTCTGGACTTGCTCCAACAGCTCATGTATGGATGCTCGATGTGGTTGAAAAGCCTGCCACAAAATGCTCCAGCAGGCAGGCAAAATGCCACACCATGCCACAAAAACTAGGCAGAGGCTGAGGGAGAGGCAGTGATGGCCATCAGCCCATCAAGCGATGAAGCCCCTCTTGGCCAACCTACACCTTCCAGCACTTCCCCTGACCCAAGCCAGAAGCAGGACCAGGCTGAGAGGAAACTGCCACGGAGGACTCCCTCCTTCCATCCTCTCATACACAGCAGCTCTCTGTAAGTAGCACTCGGAACACAGGAAGAGGTGGCTGCCAAAACCAGAGCAAGCCCTCGTGCTCACAGGCCAGTCCACTGGAAGAAGGACAAACCACAGCAGTGTGGCCACAAGCTTTGCTGTGGCACAAATTCTCAGGAGGTGGAGAAGAAAAATATCCCTCTTAATGTCCATGTAACTGCCCTGCTTCCTTGCCCGTGGTTAGCAAGACATGAATGCACAGCCAGTGTTTTAGGTACCAAGCATTGCACCCAGTATGGCAGCCTAGACATGGCAGTAACCACCCACAGAGCCAGCCTGTGCACACTGACATGGGCCACAAAGGACCCAGGACTATCCCTGCAGCTGCAGGGCCATCATCCTGATGGAGAGGCCACCTCTTTGCCACACAAACTACAGCCATGCCTAGGTCTTCCCTTTAATAACCAGTACTCAGCTGGCCGTTGCAAGACCCTGTTACTCAGAGGAGCGCAGTGAAAGAGCGAATCTGCAGGGGAGATGCAGCCCTCCAACACTCCAAATCTCCTTAAGGCAGTTTTGTAAACCTGAAGGCAAATTAGATGCCTCAGGAGGGATGTGCAGGAAGCCAGTGAAGCCATTTTGCAAATATTTACAGCAAGTCCATGAGCAGTGCTTTCCCTTCCCTTAACTGATAAACATGAGCATTAACATAAACAAATAAATTTAAAAGTAACAACTTTAAAACAACATAGCACTGGGCTTCTTCCTTGGCCATCCTTGCCTAGACTAAATAAACAGAGAGGTGAAACCCTCTTAGTTGGGCTGATGCACCAAAGAATGTGAGAAAAGCACAGGGAGATAAACTGGACTTCTATGTTTGAACACCCTCCTGCAGTGTGATTCATCACCAGTGGAAAAGGTTGTGTGTACATGCAGGTAACACCATCAATATTGCCCAGGAGTTGCCTCCTGTTTCCATGTCTCACACCCTGCATGAATGGTGTCCATATGTTCCTTCTTAGTCCGCTGCTCCCCATCACTACTTCCTTAACTTTCAGTCCTCCCCGAGCCTGATTTTTCATGGCTTAGGAAACAATGTCGCTTTAAGCGGGTATGCAGTGGCTGCAGCAAGGACTCTGCATGTGCACTGGCAGCCATTCCTCAGGTTGCTCCCTGAGGCTGTCCTTGCACGGCATGGACATCCCCAATGCACAACCCCATCTGACAAGGGGTGGTGCAGCATCCTGTTAACAAGGTTTGCCCCTATGTGTCAAATGCTGTAGCTTTTGCAAGGAAAACCTTAAGGGAAGTCCCCACTGACCTCCATGGCGTACTGCAGGTGTATACGACTTGTCATTAAAATCCTTCCAGAAGGACTCTGGTCAGATGGATTATTTAAAGACTATCAAATTTTACTAGACTGTATGCAATTTTTATTGCATGAATTTATCAGAACTGTCTAAATGATTTCCTGATTAAATCAACACTCATTTCATATGAAGTTGTCTTTTCTTCTAAAAGAAACCTCAACCTTTTCAAAAATTCTGATAATTAAATAATGAATAAATAATGATTAATATAAACAAATTTAAATACACTGTTTATACTTCACAACACTAGATAGGAGGCTAGGTCACTTAGCTCCTCAGTAACAGTGGAAAGAGGAGGAGGTGATAGCCTCACTCTGGCGAGTGGACTCAACGAAATAAGACTGTCAATGAGCAAATTAATTGGTACATTTTAAGAACCTTATGGTATTCTGAAAGAGCAGTAGTAACCACAGCAGTTCAAAATCCTTGTCAAACACAGGATTTAAAAAGCATGTAGCATGTTTAGTCTTCTTAACAGCCAGCCAAAATATACACAAAATTTCACTTTATAAGCCCATTTTTCTTCCCCGCAGATCTCAAAGCTCTTCCAAACAGGTTCATCCTATGGCAATACCACTGCTACAGTAAAAAAGCTGCATTTAATTGCTCTAGTGAAAGATTTCAGCCAGTTGTTGCAGACAGCCAGTTCTAAAAACTGCAGCAAAACAGAAAGGCCTAAAATTGGAAGCGTATTACACAAAGTGAAATCTGTTCTAGGCATATTTGTATTTTAACCCTATCGCAATTTATGGACCAGAAGTTTACCCTATGCTTTTTTCTCAAATATTTTAACAAATCACTAGTCAACAATCTAGGTAGGCATCTTCTCTTAAGTTCCAACTTACAACTTCAGTTCACTTAAACTAATAACTTTTGCAATAAATTATCAGTCATTTATCTATTTGGACTGCTAAAAAGGGGAAGCATTGCTTTCTCTGCTCCTTATTAACAGGCCACTGAATTCCATCTGCTGTCAAGGATGCCATTGACTATGACCTGCTTTCTCTTCGGGACACACCAGTATCTTTTCCCCTAAAGACTGCACATCCCAGAAACACCTCACTCAGTTCTTGTTACATTTCAAAAGACGTTAATCCATATCTAAAGATCCCAGATGGCCATGGCTGTTCAAGAGTCCCAACTTGCAAGATATATATATATATATATATCTTAAATGCAAAGCTCACGGTTTTACGAAAATCCTTGCTCTGTAAAGAAGTGAAGACTCAACTACTGCTCAGAAGTACAAAGAAGAACAACTAAAGGCCCAAAACCCCATTTTTTCTTTCCTCCTTATTCCTCTCTGAAAAGCACCAGCTAAGTGGTAATACTAAGGGACTTGTCCAAGTGGTGTGTCCTTTAAGAAATGGTCTAGAGACAAGAAAACAGAGGAAAAAAAATACCAAATCAGACTGCAACCCTAAAACCACCTGTAAAGTTCAGCAACCTGACAGATAACTGAGAAGCAACCCTCAAATCAGTGTTTTAGCTCATAAGCCAACACCCATAGTTTAGGATGGTTTATGATTCACTTCTACCTCACTTCAACAAAAAAGAATGAAGATGAGCTTTACCACAACCTAATTTATGTACTGCAACACTCTAAGAATTAGGAGTTACAGAGAGGACTCCATGTCTTCTGCTACCTGATGGGCAGAACTATCACCACACTGGGATGTAAAAGCTAGGAATGACTTGTACGACTTGCAAGAACTGTGCATTAGGCTTACAGGGAGTGGATGGATTGGAATCCTTTCAGGATGTTGCTGTCTTCCTCATTCATCCAATGAACATCAAACTTAGATGGGAAGGAAGAGGAACCTAGGTGCAAATTATATGTTCTAAATCTCACACCTTGTTCCATTAAATCCACACTGGAGGTGGTTACACCTCATGTTGAATCCAGTTCTTAGCTATGTCATGAAGGATTTCAGAGAAAGGCCATGCAAGTCATCAGTGTAGCTTTTATTGCTATGAAGTCCTGGAGCCTTAATCCTCTAATTTTGCTCTGAATTCAACTCTTATATAAACACACCAGAATACTGATGCTGGCAGAAACTATAATGTCAGCTTTTCCTGTACAAATCAGCAATTTAGTCCAGAAAACATTTTCACTTACAATTGTATTGTGACATTTCACATGCATGTTCCACTGCAAATAAGCCTATCTATTAAAGAGCAATTTGTCTCAAAATCAGTAACTAAAGAATAATGAAGGCTGATTATCAAACAGCTTATTTTTTTCTTTTTCAGCTGTGGAGCTCACTTTTAGTGATGTGGCTAGTTAATCAAATTCCTTTGGCATTTTTAAAACCTAGTCACAAGGCAAAATCAGTACTACCCACATGTACTCCAATTTACTTGTCTGGCCCAAATGAAAAACAGACACAATTTTATCAAACCCGTATTTTTCAAATTTGACATTTGAAAATCCAGTTTTAATAAAAATTTAAATGTTGGAACATTACAGCAAAATAGCAACAGGAAATATTATTTTAGTGTGCAGCATTTGCCAGACGCAAAAGGAAACAAACTTGTCAGTCCTCTCTTTCTTTTATGTTTCTTTGTTGACTAGACAGGAAGCTGACAAAAATTGATTTTTTTCCTCTTGTAAAGCATACAACGTAATTTTTATTGTACCACTTCAGCTGCTGACTGCGTTTGGTAAATAAAAGCATACTTCATGAGCATCCAGGGAAGTGTTTAATAGCTGACAGTTTACAAAAATGCCTTGACTAATTAAGTACAAAAAGAAAAGTAAATAGTTTTCATTGCACAAACGGAAATAACGTGATTTAGACAAGAAGCTGAAAATCCATTCTTTTATATGGCAACTTCCTGAGTGATGGAAAAGCTATAGCTGAGTAAAATTAAACATTTGCCTAACCTGCATTCCACATGTAGAGGTCAGCAGAAGTGCAAACATTGATGAACATTGAGATATAGCTGTAAATATTTTGTGAGGAGTTTATTTAAAACCAGTAAGAAGCAGTCAGATAATGTTCAGCTGTAAGATTTCTTACGCTTACTACTAACAAGCAAGCAGACAAAAAGGGGTTTCAAAGTCCTTGCTTGCTATTTAGAATTAAAACCAGTAAGCTCACCCATCCAGTAAAAGCTCAATATTAAGTGGTGAGGCACTGGAATGGGTTGCCTAGGGAAGCTGTGAATGCTCCATCCCTGGCGGTGTTCAAGGCCAGGCTGGACAGAGCCTTGGGTGACATGGTTTAGTGTG
>JANHGB010041870.1:44616-81837 GCA_026283785.1 Coracopsis vasa
AGGTGTCCCTGCCCATGGCAGGGGGGTTGGAACTAGGTGATCTTAAGGTCCTTTCCAACCCAAACCATTCTATGATTCTGTGATTAAAGATCTCATTCCTTGTCAAAGAAATGTAGAAAAATTTTCTGAAATCAATAAGCATGGGTTACTGAAGAGGGCTCAGATTAATTTCAGAGCCCTTCCAAAAAAAATTCTGCCAGTAAGAGCCTCAAGGCACCCAAAGGGCAAGATGAAGGACACAGCAAAAGCCAAGAACTCATCAAAAGCCATTCCTTCTGTAACTCACTGAAAGGCAGGTTCACAACAGGTAAAGCCACGGAGCCCAGTCTTGGTGGGACCTGCCACAAGTTTGTCTTCTCCTTTCTACACCCCTAGCCGTACTTTTGTGCTGCCACCAGCGCACATCAAACCCATCCTGAGATTAACCTACATAATGACTAAACACAGTGATTTCCCTCCCTCCTCGCCCAAATTTTTAATGGCCCATTTTAGCTTACCTACCTGCTGGGGTAAATAAAAAGAAAAATGCTGCCACAATGGAGGGTAAAATGACGCAAACAGGACCACAGGTGGTTAAACTGTCCAGGAACAGTCTGATGGGGGTTCAGATTGACACAGTCTTCATAAGTACTTTAATTAGCAAAGGCACTTACCATTTTATTGGGCACTGAGATAAATGATATATTTATGAGCTACTGCATGCTATTGTGACAGAAAGAGATGGAGATCCCCAGACTTCACTTTTAAAATTAAATATCATTGATCATATTCCCTTCTCCAATAGTGTAACTTCCACTTACTAACAAAGGCACTTCAGTTTTTATTGGTGAATTATTTTATTATGAAAGGAGGTTCAAAGTATCCCTAAAGTTGTGCTGATCTAAATTCTTCTTGAATAAATTTGACAGTTACTTTCCATTTTCTATACTTGTATGACTTCTGTTTAATAACCCCATTTTATATAGAATCATAGAATCATATCAGTTTTTTAAGATAGCATCCTCTTTTTTTTCAAAATAGATTGAGCAACTTCACATCATTATGGATATTAGCTGAATTCCCAATAGCAGTTAATTGTAATATGACTGCAAGCTCAGCCAAGCTTCTTATTTGTCAAAAATGATCACACATTGTGTCACTACTAACATGGCCTTATGCCATAATTCACAAATTTCAGGGAACCCAGATTTTGAAAAGGAGCTTCCCAAGGCTCTTTTCTAGAGCCTTCCCAGCCTGTGAACTCCTCTGGCAGACATGTCATCCAAAGTACATCTAGCAGTACACACAGTATGTAATTATGCTAAAGAGATTTAAAATTTCTGATTATCCTGCATCCTTAAGTATGCATCCTTGCGATGTGCAGTATGTTCCCAACACTAACACACAAACATAAATACAATAAAATTATCCTCAGGTAATGAAAATTTACCTCAAGTCATGTACAAAATAACTGTGAAGACTCACACAGTCCTAACTGACAAGGACTTTGCTGGAATTAAAGCTGTTTGTGTACTATAAATTAGCCTAGCTTGTTCAGAACAGTCTGAGTAGATGCATGAATGAAAAAAATGTTCAGCTTAACAATTTCACTACACCAAGAAATGCAAATATTGACAACTTTGAGTAACAAATGCCCTCAAAAAAAAACGGAATAAAAGTGATAAATGTAAGCAAAACCACCCAAAGTCACATCACGAGACTGCTTTTCAATGCCAGCACATCTGCAAAAGTCATATTAAAACTCAAAGTTCAGAACATGTCATTCTCATGGCAACATCCTTAATGCACCAGATGTATTCCCAAATCGCTCCCTAGAACAGACCACACTTTTATCCACACATCTAAATAACACTTTTTCAAAAATTTCATATTTACACTGCATGAAAAGTTACAGAAAACTGAAGTAAATAAAATCACTACATTTACTTATCACAAGTGTCTTGTCAACCAAAAGGGCATCAGTGCTGCCTGTACATAAACTCATTACTATCGCCTTAAAGATCTGTTGCAAGTATTCATGACTACCGGGGGGGTCCTTTCACTTTTGGCACTGTTTTTTAGACAGGAGTTATGTGAGTTTATGGATATTTTCAAGTTTTGTTTGGGTTTTGTTTTGTTTTGTTTTTTAACTGAAAAAGTGTCATCCCCTCAACTGTCTCATAGATCAGAAATCTGCAATCTAAAGATGAAAAACAGTAGATAAATTTAAAAGAAACTGAAGGATAACTATTAAAAAAAACATTCTTTTTAAGCCAAACTCACACTCGCTTTGGGCCCAGCTCACATTTCTTGCACAGGGATAATGGTAACGTGGATTTGCTCCTCGATCTTTTTTCAGTTGATACAATTCAGAAGTTGAAACAAACAAACAAAAAAAGTCAAATATTAAATAATTCAAGCTTTTAGGGCAGATTCAGTCTGTTTGATAGTTGCCATTAACATATTTTAACCAGACTTAATGTAAGCAAAAGTTTTATAACAGAATTAGTCCCTTAATTTCACTGGTGCTTGCTTTAAAGGAGATATTTATTTATATTACATTTTTACAATATTTATTGTTCCCTGCCTCTAACAGTTTATTTGATCTTCAAGTAAAGTAATTCAGCTTTGAAAAGTACCCTATTAAGATAAAACGTTTCATCAAAGTCTATATAGTGCTAGAAAGAAACGAAAGTTACTTTATATAAAAGGATTTTAATAATTAAACTGTGCAACTTTCAGCAGTTCTCAGTCATCAGAAATGGAAGAGTTTGCATCCCTGTTGTCACACACAAACAAAACTATAAGCATCACACTAGGCTGGCACCAGTCAGAACACTGAAATTGGAGAAAGCAAAGTAGAAAACGGTGCTGAGATGTGGGATTAGGAGTTCTGGTTGACAAATACAGCAGCACAAAGCACAGCAGCAGGTTTGAGAATGAGGAGAGTTGGATTCCAGAACCTGCAGGCATCTCCACATTAATAGAGTTAAGGTCTCTCACTGCAATCTTATTCTATCTGGCTTTCCTTTAAATTCCAACTTAAAAAAACAAACAAACAAAAAACCCAAAACACCCCAAACAAAAAGGAACTAATTTCTAATCAACAAACTTCAACAGAATTCAGCATCCAAGCATCTGTAGTCACAAACACACTCCTGCCACAGCATCTCCCAGAAGGAACATACCTCACAGTGATTTACAAAGTTTACGCAGCAGCAGAACAGCTATGAAGATGGATACTGTTTGCCAAAACAGAAAATGCACCCAGACTGAAAAGACAGCTGTTTTCTTTCTTTGATATGCACCCATAGTATCTGATTCCTTCCTACAATTCTTTCAAAAAAGAGATAAAAGCGATGCCAGATAGGCCATGTGAGTCAAAAGGCCTTCAAGAGGTTCTGAACATCCAACAAGTTTTGAGCAACTGAGAATATTGCTGGAGGGGAGCAGCACTTGCAGCATCCAAGTTTAAAAAATAAAAGTCATGAGAAACAGTACTGGAGAAGAGAAAAACACCTGCAAAGCTTAGTTTAGCAACAGCATTCATTTAGTATTAGTACTTCCTCTGTAGAGATCAAAATAAGCTTCAAAATCTTCAAACTTGCAAAGCACTGAGCAGATTCAAACCACTGCAGCAGGTTCTTCCAATAGAGTGTCACATGCATCACATGACCTAAAACTATGATCGCAAACTTTAGAGTGCCTGGTGGTTTTGAAAGATCTTGTTACTCATTTAGATTTGGCTCCAGAAGCATAACTTTGGGCACCCATTTATTTAGTAAATATGATTAGATTTTGTCCAATTTTCCAGTCAGAGAGCTTTTAAGAATTGAAGAGGTCTCCAACTGGCCAAATAAAACAAGACCACCATGAATTCTCCAACCTCCAGTGTGGGATCCTTTCTTTATCGCTATTTATTCCTAATGTATATGCATCCAACATATCAGTGACATTCTCCATGTGTGAAAAATGTTACATTCTCGCTTAAAGCCAGTATGTTATGAAGTCACCTCATGTCTGCACACTTGGCAGACTTTCTGAAAAGAGTCAAAATATCGCAACCAAAGTTAGCTGTTGCTTGTGTAAAGACAGTTATTTTAACTGCAAAAAAACCCGATCTGTTTTTAGTTCAGAAGCAAGTCATCATAGAATGTATTGAAATAGTCTTCTTGAAATGTCTACATATCAAAAATATGAATACTTTTACACTACTCAAATCAAGGCCTGATGTAACAGTAATTCATATCACTTCTTAGATCATGGAACCACCATTTCATCCCTTGGAAAAACTCTATACAAAAATAGCATCTGTGGGAAGATGGAAACATTAGGCAATTAGTACCACAGAAGATTCTGCTATACTCATTAGGATAGCTACCTTCTTCCTTTGGTCTTATTTTTCACATCCTTCCTTCCTCTTAGATGGCTATGTGTCACCACTTTGTACAGAAGAAAGCATCTGAATTTTATCTTTGCAAAACCTCATCTGTATTATTTCCAGGATTTTTAAATCATTGTGGAAGAGTAACAGAATGTAAAAAAATTATAGGTCTTGCAATATTTCATCCTCATCCAGAAAAAAGCATATTTCTTTAGGAAAGAAAAAAAAAACCACAAAAATTTAAATACTTGAAATAAATAAAGAATATTTTGTTTTCTCTTAACAATGGTGATTAATTTCAAATACTGCACTAAAGAATTCTTCCTAATGCACAAGTGAGAAAGAATCCTGACTTACACACTTTTCTTCCCTCATAAACTCTTTTGGTCTTTTCCATTTTGAGTGCTACTTCTAGTATGTATACAGTCTGTCCTGAAACATCTTAAATACCTGAACCACAAGCAAACTTCAAATAGGCTTTAACAAACAAGTGTAGGGGGGTACGAAAAGCTTTTGATTATTTCTGATGAGAAGACACTGCTGGCAGTAAAAAGTTGACCTAAAGGTACTGATGGCAGTGAAAAAGCTCAAGGACAAACCAAACTAGTCTCCAGTTCCTCAACATGAGGAAGAACTTCTTTACACTGAGGGTGGCAGAGCACTGGAACAGCACTGCCCAAGGAGGTTGTGGAGTCTCCCTCTCTGGAGACATTCAAAACGCACCTGGATAGATTCCTGTGTAACCTGCTCTAGGTGGCCCTGCCTTGGCAGGGGGATGGACTTGATGATCTCCAGAGGTCAATTCTAATCCTAATGACTCTGTAATTCTGTAAAATGCTCAAATTCTTATTTTCTGAAGAATCCTTAGGTTGGCTTCTTTTTCACACCCAGGCCGACAGACACATTGCCTGCTCACATCCTAACAATGTTCTTGGCAATCTGTGGTGTGCCCTGACAAAGCATGTCCTGTATTTCACACTGAGACAAGTCCCTGGAGACTTTATTTTACTTTATAGCTTGCTGGTACAGTAATCCAACAGATTTGTTATACCTTGTAAAGCCATGCAGCACCATTAACATTTGAGTTTTGGTCTACTCTTCCAATTCACATTCTTTAACTGTGTACGACTTGGATGACCATGACGCAGCAAGAGCTGCTCTAGCAATGCAAATGCAAGACCGGTAACCTGAATAATGCATGGGGAATTCACAAGTCTGCTACTTAGTTTTTAACTGCATGACCATTCTTAAAGTAACTTGTGGTATGGATTATAATGTATAAACACATCTTATAGATATGATTTATGTCAGTAGATTAACTGCACAATCATAAGATTCCAGACAATAGAGGTGCTGTATCATAAATCCCAGTTTCAAAAACTGCTTTTGAAAATAAGAAGTGGAGAAAAACACTTGTGTGGAAACTATTCCAGAAGGGGAAAAAAAAAAAGAAATGGAAAACCAAGTATTTCACCTCTATCTTTCAGAAAAATGGCTAGAGATTTCTGAGGTGACTCCCAGAAGTGACAGGCACTCACAATAATGTAGAATAGAAATGTATACAATGTATGCACCACACTGTCAGAACGGGAATCCCTATTTCCTACATCAGGAGCAGATGTAGGAAAGACCTTTTCAGCTAACAGCCTGGTTCTGCAACTGCAACCAGTCACTTACTGTGCCTCCTTTCACTAAGGGGACTTCTTTAAATCCAGCTCTGGAACAGATGATGCTGTCTTTTGCTGTGCAAACTCACCTGAATGGACAAACTGTGACCATGGGACCTCCTTCCTAAACATCTGAAACACATACTTGGTGCAACTGTTTCCTCTTATGAACAACGGTTCATTTTCTCTCTCTGACATGGTCTGTACTAACAGTTACTAACAACTTTGCTTTCTCCCTGTCTATGATAACACTAAGTGCATTAGTGACCAGTTATGACAATCCTGACTTCTTTGCATTTGGATGACACTCTAATAAGATCCACAACCATATCTGCATTGAGTAATGCAGATCTATGCTATGCAGGGTCATGCCGAGATTAGGATACGGGTTAGATCCACCCTGAGGATGCTTAATTCTGAAAAGAAACTTGATGGCTGAGAGGTGGGGGAAGTTAGCTGGAAGAAACTGTACAAATAGCATCCCCTCTGTAACCCCTGAATGTATGAAAGCTAGAGTGAAAGAGTGGGGAAACGTATCCTTTACAGACTACACCGGTTTTCTGGAGACTAATAAAACTTTCAGGCACTAAAGCATTCCTATGGTTTAAAAACAACAATAAAAGGACCAAAAAAACCCCATTTTCAGTTGTTTCAGTACAGCTCCAATGCTCAGTGTAGCTTTTCCTACAGTTAGAGCATTTATAATCTTTCTCATATCTAAGAGGAGAATAATGGCTATTACTTTTTCCTTTTTTAGCAGGTCTTGCTCATTTTCATGACAAAAAAATGTCTCAAGACCTCTACTCTTCTGTCACTTTAGGTTCATACCAACGAACATACAAAGTTTTAGGAATAGGGAAAAAGGTTTTATGGGGAAATAGGGAGAAATTAATAAACTAGTCTTGTGTCTTTGCGCATTCTGTGCTCTGCATATACGCTCCATTTTATCTCTCTCCAGTTGTGTTCCCTATATTCAATAAACTCCTGAATGGTTTGAGATTCAACCCAAGAGGGAAGGAAGAGCAGAAGAAGCCACTGACACTGCCCCAACAGTTCCTTTCCCAGGTGGGCTTTTGCAGGAGCAACACTTCAAACTACAGCAACTTCTCAGGCAAAATCAGTTTGCACTTCAAGATTAGCCACCTTTAAAATGGAAGATGTAGTAAATTAATTTTAAATGACTATCAAGTAAAGCAAATGTACCCCTTGAGAGAAATATGATGAGGCATAAAACACAGAGTAAGAATAACTTAGAATAGCAGCTTCACACATACTTAAGGAGAGTCATATATAGGTCTAATGAGGATTATCAGGATTATCAAATTCAATCCACTTATTCTAAATTAATGGTGGCAGTATGTTAGCCACTTGGGCATCAAATATCTTATTTCATTTATAGTAACTCCTAAAAGTGCATATCCCACAGTAAAATGGCTAAAAAATTAAATTTAATTTACAGGCATTAGCTTCAGAATTCTTGAAAGGTACTTTCAGGATTTAGACGTGATACCTATAGCATTAGAGAAATGGATTAGTACAGAAACGGATTTTCTGCAAAGTCTCTGCCTTTACCTATTAAAAATAACATCTGAGGTTATTTAAACAACTGCTTTTCAGTGACTATGCTGAATACTGTTATATTTGTCATTCTACTTTCACTTCAAAATAGAAGCCTACTCCACTTTGTATTTTCACTTTCAAGCAAAACCAGCTGACTTTTCATGTACTTTCAGTTTTTGAAAATTATTCCCTGGCAATGATTTAATCTCCCCTTCAAACCAAAAGAGATTAGATTACAATTACAAAGCACTGAAAACAGGAAATGTTGTAAACTCTGACACAGTATTAACCATGCTGGTTCAAATGACACCGTGAAATTTTCTCAAACATGGTTAGTCACCACTTATCTACACAGCTTTTTGACCCCTGATTTCTAGGAGTATTGCGTGAGAAACAGCTTCCTTTAACAGTGAAGTCATCACAAGGCCATATCTATCAAGCAGGGATATTTAGGATACTTCCAAACCACGGCACACTTGTATTTTATTGAAGGAATTAAAGCAACAAATCTAGAAGCCAGGCAGGGCTGATGGAGAAAAGCAGCAGCAAACAAAGTCCTGAGGAGGCTCTCCATACTGGGAGAGGGAGGATGGAAATTGCTCAAAGTCAGAGGGAATGTTTTGTTTCTGTGAAAAAGGGGGATAGACTGGAGAGACTGCCAGGACAAGGGCATTAGCCCATGGTACCTCAGGAAAGGTGAAGATGAAGTCACTAGCTGTAACTCAGGCTAAGTTTTCATCCCTTTTTTTTGGTGCTTCTAAGTAATGAAGAAAAGCACTACAAAAATAAAATAACTGTTTGCACCCCTCTATTGGACTGTGCTTGCCTGCAGTTCAGAATAACAAAGATCTGTTTTTTTCACTATTCTAATTAAATACACAAAGTCAAAGCTCTGAAACGAAATGTCATCTCAAATTACAAAGACATGTCACTGTAACAATACAGTCTTCCTTTTCCCATTAGGGGAAGCATTATCTTTATAACAAATAGATTGCTTAAAAAAAACCCACCCAAAATAGTACACGCACAGCTCATGTAATTTAATGTAAGTCGCAGATACGTGTAAGGTCATATGTTAAGTCAATTAAGGAGAACAATATATCGGCTCTGTCTTCTTGCTTAACTGCCCCAATACATATGTTTTGTGCAAACGCAGGCAGCGCTAAGAGGCTTCGCTATGTGGGAGGGCAAGCAAGAAGGGTGAGGAAAGGGCCTTTCAAAAGATGCTGGAGTTTTCTTCAACATTGACTGGCATGTTGGCAACACACATCCCTGGTCCTGAGAAATATTAAAATCCCACTCCTGAACAAGTCCTTACTCAGTTCAGTCACATTCACTTAAGTTTCTCAAACTGCCTCATAACTCCCATGCACATTCAGGCTCAAAGATGATTAAGAATTCACAGTTACAGAAAAAAATCAGAAAGTGAGAGAATGGTAAATTTAGCTACAAAGAAAGAAAAGCATCAGATGGAGGTAAGACCTTTCTGTGAAGTGCTTTTTTAAATCCTCCTATTTCTCTGGTGAAGGAAAATCTTTGCTAATGTTTCTTCTTTAATTTATTTTTTTTCCCACTTTGCTGAGATTTGAAAAAAATGTAAACCAAAGGTCAGGAGGAAGAGGCAGCTAGGCTCTCCATCTGGTGCACAACCCGAAAAGAAGAGCTAAAGATCCTCTAAACCTGTTGTACATTTATTTTTCACTCAGTTCAAAGTTCACCCAAACAAAGCCACCTTTCTTGTGACAATCTTCTATGGCTTCCTTCTTTAAACAAAAAACAAACAAACAAAAAAACCCAAAAAACCCCAAACAAACAAAAAAAAAAAAAAAAAGAATTTTTGAAAAGGACTTCCCTCTTGCATCCTATGAAAGGGGAGATGGGGAGCAAAAAACCACATGACTACAGCATGTGAATAGGTTTGATTAGTTTTCCGGGTATTCACTGATGTGTACTGAAACCGAGTTTAATTGCCAGTGTTTGAGAGAACTATGGGACATCTTGTATTGCTTAGCTGTCCTTCCTCTGAAGCAAAACAAATTTCTCTGAGGGTGTCTTGTAGCTCAGTGTCTACATGCTGAATCTCTGCTGGTGTATATTAGCAGTTAAGTGCCATGTTTCTTTAAGTTAAAAACCTAGAAAACAGAAGAACCAAAGAAGCTACTACACTTGCTGTCTCAAGGAAGGATCAACTACACCTGCTCCTCAGAGTGCTTGTCTGGTCTTTCTTAAAACTTACCAATTTAATGACCAACCCAAATCCTTCTCCTAGCAATTTAATGATTCTTTTCTTACCTACAGGACAGACAGAGTTTATTCTTACCCACTTCTCAACAACTTTTTATATTGTTCAAGACCTGCGCTTTTTCTCTTTCCTCTCATTTCAGAGGAGCGATGCCCATCCTTTTTCCAGACAGGATACACAAGCCTCCCGTGGAGGACTGTATGCTACTGTCTCCCTCCATCATTTGACCGGGCATTTGCACATGACATCTGCATCAGGAAGTAGATGAGACACA
The DNA here is from genome assembly GCA_026283785.1 of Coracopsis vasa. NCBI lineage: Eukaryota > Metazoa > Chordata > Aves > Psittaciformes > Psittacidae > Coracopsis > Coracopsis vasa. The sequence goes on from JANHGB010041870.1 coordinate 54,723, forward strand.
TTAAAATCACTACTGAATTCACTGTCATCTGCTGCTTCACCACTCACCACTTGTCAACTGTAGTACAGAGCCAGTGAACTGATTTAACACGGCTGGTGCCAGCTTGAGCTGTGTGGGTGTTTATTTACATGGGTGCTTCCACTCTGTTTAGTCAGCCAGGAACCTTTTTTGGGACTTGAGAAAAACTGATTAGTCTGTATCAAGATCCCGGGTATTCCTTTCCCACCTTGTAAAGAAAAGCAAACAGAAGCAGATATCACAGCTGCTCTGTCCATACTCCTACCTCATATCACTTCTTAAGGGTAACTGCTAGTGACTGTAACATTGCAACAGCCTACTCGCCAAAGGTGAAGCTGAGTCTGTCTCAGTCAATCTGTCAAACAATCACTGCTACTACAAGGAATCATCCTATTCCTCACAAAAAAAAAGAAGACTATTTTATAACGAATAATTCTTTTTACAGGCTACCGAGTTGAACTGGCTTGGAGTAGGACACATATTTACAGCAAGAAGGGAAGTAATAAAAGTACAGTGCTAGGAGTAAGAAAATAGAGTTGGGTCAGCTGTAACATACAACTACACCTCAGTAGTTCTTACAGCCTGGAAGTTCAGACTTCAGTCCATGGGGCAGTGCTGTAGGTCCACCAGCACTTGATGTTAGCACAGCCACCAAAAGTAGATCTCTCACCAATCCCCTCCTACCAGCATACAATGGACTGGGTTGCTAAAAGTCATTTTTCAAAAACTAACATAGCAAAGGATTTTTAAAACATCAAAATTTTTGAGCCAAATCAACTCCCTGCCCTGTTTTACCACATAACTGGATGAACTCCCATGGCAGTACACGAAGGGGCAGAGTTCAGGAGTAGGAGTAAGCTCCTGGGAGTGGGCAGGGGCAGGAGAGAGAGACTGCTTCGTCTGATGGCTCTGCAGCTTAAAAAAACTAGACTGTGAGCCCTGCCATGAGTCTGAGTCATGAGGGTCAAATGATTTTAAAATATGCCTCTAATTTAAGTAGGTTCTAGCGTGCTCCTTCCCCAAGATAGCTCAGATGCCTGATGATGCATGTGTTAACCACCTGAACATATAAGCCTCACTCATCATGAGGTTTTCAGCTCCAATTACTAAGGCACAACTTAATGCCTTTGGTTTTCTCTTACTGCCTGTAAGCACAAGGAGTATTCTCTCTTTACTATGGCCCCAGTTCATTTTATCTCATTCTGCCCTTTCCAAGTTCCTGCCTACATACCCATGGCGCTTATTTATAAGGGTTCCTAAATAATCCGGCCCCACTGCCATTTTCTGTGCAATGTGCTCCAACTCATTCCATCTCTTCAGTGAAGCTCTCAACTAGGTTCCAATTATGCTTTCTGGTTTTCCCATTGCGGTTGTATAGTTTATCCTGCTTAAAGGTACAACACTAATTGTTTAGTCTTGCTTCCAACAGGATCCTGCCACAGTATCCCTGAGTCTACCAAAAAGAATCAACTTCAACCTTATTCTTTCAACCATTCTCAACTTCTTCCCCTTTCAGAAACTACGAAAACTGTTAATTCACAATCATCTTAAAAAAAATTTTTTTTTTTTTTAAGAAAATCAGATCTTAAACACCAATACTCCTAAAATACTTCCTAGAGGTTTATTCCCTTTTTGGATTTAAAAGTTACTTTGAATTGCCTATTTTCCTATGATGAACCCTACACCAGGCAATTGCTGTACCTTTATGTTAGGGATCATTTTTGTAGGATGTATGTTAATAAACAGGATATTAAGTAATAAAAACTGTAAGACAAGAATACAGACTAGGAAAATGTGCACTCACAAAACCTAGCATTATGAAACTCCACAAAAATTGTGGCATGAATGAAAGAGCATTTTATTGTTTGTCCATTCTGATTTCTCTGCCACCCCCACAAATATCCCTGGACAGCAGGCACATTATGCTTCTTATTCTAAGGACCTGCATCTAATCCATTAAAAGGCATGCCCAGTTCCACAGCACAAGCTGTAGTAAGCTGTTAGGTTAGCACCAAGCCAAACATTAACTCTCAATGAGAAAGAAACTGAGGCGCTGGTGGGGAAAGGGGTTGGATGAGAAATGCTTGCTGCATTACACAGTGCACTGGGTAATAACACTATTTGAAGCATGGGAGGGAAACAACCTGGAAGATGTACCTTGTCTTAGATGTCCTAGCTGCACTTCAGGTCTAGGTGTGGAGTTGTTTTGAATTACCCCTTACCACCTTTCATCCATTTCAGTACAGCACCAAACAAACAGGGTGCAGCTACAAGCACCACTTCCAATAAATGCATTATCTGTATTAACCAGAAATTAATAACATACTTTCAATTCAAAATATAGAAGCAGACATGTTCACTCCAGACTCAGTTTGCCAAAAAAGACCCATTCCTTTGATGCAAGATCAGAGGATGCTGGTTAGTCAAGGAGGCTGTACGATCTCAAAGCTTATTCAGCTTATAAATTCCCAGGCAGTCATTTGTTCCACAGTAAAGACCCATTTAGTGAAGAAAAAAACCCAGGACCCAATAGGAACTTACTTGCCTGTTTTTGGTTATTGAGATGACTTTCATTGATATTCCTGGCTTGGTATATTTTTTCCACTGTACACAAAGATGACAAAGGTCATGCAATACAGCATTTAAAATTTCTCATAGAAAATAAATGAACCATGACTCATACATGGGTACAGCACGTTCTTTAGTTTATCCCTAAAGTAAGAGATAGTACCAAGTTTTTGTTTGCAGCTGCACAAATGCAATATGAAAGATATATATTCCTGAACATATGTTTCTAAACTTCCCAGTGGAACAATTGTGCCAAAGTCTTCAAAACTGAGCATACACAAGGCAGTCTGGAAGAACATCAGTAATCCTCAGCCGTAAACATCTAGTGACGCACATCTCCAACATGTTGCAATATAGGAGATTAAGACAAAAGCCATCTTCAATTAACAGATCAATGATGGCATCTGACCATTAATCTTCCAAGTATTAGTCACATTTGGTCAGCATAACGAGACTGCAAATATTAGGGCTCACATATATTATGTCTTCACTTTCCCTTTGTGTTCCTGTCTAGGTAGATGTCTGATAATCACAGATTATTTTTTAAAAGCCTCTAGAAACAAGAAGTGGGCCTTGGGGAGAAGGGGAGAGGAGGGGCTGTGAAGCTTAGCCAGCATAGCAACTGATGGGGGATAAGGGAGCTGGTGAGGAGGAGGGCTAGTTCTCAAGTGAAAGAGTTTAGGAACAGGAAGGTGTGAGGAACATCTCTGTGTTGCAGAGATGTGCAAAAAGTGCATAAAGGCAGAAAAACAATGGAGAGGTTGAACCTTGAGGAAAAGTGCTAAAAACAGGGTTATAGGACCACTGCCATTACAGTCACCTTCCCCTCCCCACTGTCAACTTCCTTCCTACTTCAGCAACAAGATCCCCATTCAAGGAACAAGGGGACATAACACAGGCTTATTTCTGTCCCCTGCTGCTCTCTGTTTGCAGCCAGAAATATGGAAGCCCCTTTGAATAGAAACAGGTTTATTCTGGGTAGACTGGGGCCCCATGCCTCCCACTTGCCTACAGCTAAAGCAATGCAGGGGAGGGAGAGCACAGCACTCAGCACCAAGGGCATCCAGACTCCCAGGTGAACTCCATCATGGCTGTCAGCCACCTAAGCACTGCTGCTTCCTCTCTAATCTCTGTTTCAAGTGGTTTAGGATAAATTTTTTCACATGTGAAGTTCCCTGATGTCAAATCCATCAGCCTTGAACTTTAGGGGCAATCATGGCCCACCTGATTTTGATGCTGCTGCCTCATCTAACATACCCAGATGCACAGAATTTCATTTATTGCACCCTAGATTAAAATCAGTAACTAATATACTAACTTATTAACTCAAGGGAAAAAAAAAATCAAGGCAATGACATAACCTACATCTACAGGCTTAGGTAGTTTTCACTTGCAAAAGCAATTTTGTGCTTCGTAAATCAAGTTGTATATTTAACCAATTTAGGTTAATATGTATCAGGGAGCACAGCAGAGGCAGGGGGTGGGCCTTTTGGCCAACCTTTTAATCAGCTCCTGAGCTTCAACTATTCAATCTCCTGCCTTTCAACCCATGCTGATGCTCCTCCTGCTGTTCTCAGGCTCGCAGAAGGCTGCAGCATTATGAAAGAGAAAAGGGAATAAGGCAGAAACACAAGCTCATTTCTGTTATGTCATGTAAAGTTTTGTTTAGTACAGACATGAATTAAATTGGCAGATTAATCTAATAGAGCAGAACACAAGAGTGAAATGCACAATGGCATGCGTTCCATTTCTGTGTGACACAGCTGCCCCTATTAACTTCAAATTATCTCCTTTTATGGACTCCAAGCTTTTTCTATTTTTCACAACTTTAACTGGATGACGGGTTAAATACTCGGAAAAGCGCAAGAATGTTTTTTTACTGCAGCCAACACAGAGGGGGGAATCGCTGAACTCACTGCTTCCATAAAACAGGAAACTGTATTTTGGGTGCATCTGATTCACACTGCTTCCCACCGTCATCCTTACACAGCCATGGTTTGGTCCCTGTGTTCCCCCACCATGGAAGGAACAGGGAGCTCTGCCAATGTTTTTGCTTCCAATTTTCCACCTGGTTATTCTAACACAGGCACGCTTCATTAAAAGAACTTTCCCCAAATTTATACACTTAAGTTTGAATCAGGTTGGTGAGAATTTTATTTTACAGCTGTATTACCCCTTCCACTTTCCCATAAGCAAAAATAGACTGAAAACCTGCACAGAAGCATTTCCACAGCTTTCCAAAATCAAAATATCACTGACCACCAGACCAAAAATCCCACAGGACAAACAAATAGGACAAACACCTCCTTCTGCATCCTTACCAGCAAAAAGAAGAACCAGTGCCCAGTCCAACTTGCTTAGCATAGAAAGTGGACACACTGGATGCTCTCTCCATCTATCATTTGAAAAGGATCCTGGGAAGGGAAACGCCTCTCCCTCCCTTGTTTCTACCTTTGATAAAATCAAAAGAAGGGAAAGAGCTGAGAACCCATTCTCTTCATAACCCCAGAGCCCAGCACTGGGAGCAAGCAGTATAGAAAGCTCATTAAATCTCAAGAGTGCATCTACAAAACAAATAGCAAAAAGAAAGCCGCAAAGCCCAGAGCCTACACAAAGGCATCTTCTTTTCTCTCCTCATCTGCTGGAGCCATATCTCACCCACAAAAGCAACTCTGCAGGCACTATTGTGGCCTGCAAGTTTCAACTTTCTTTGCGATTCTTTCATCTAAATACAAATTGGGGCTCAAACTACAGAGGTGAGGAGGCTCAGTGAAACAAAGAAATCATTTGGACTTAACTCAGACCATTCATTGGAGAGCTCAGGCCTCTCCAAGAGCTTTAGAAACAGCTGCTCTTCAAAAGACCTTGCTTCTGTGAAATCCCGTTCAGGCTCAGTCCTGTTTTGCAATGAAATTAGGCCTGTGCAAGACTGAAATTTTGACCTAAATTTGTAAAAATTTTTAACTGAGCAATGATCTATTTAAATATTGAAACTCATTTATAACTTTCCTGAAAAAGCAAAAGCCCTGCACTTCAGCGCTGAGGCCACACTCTGCCCTTGGGATACACTCTACCACACATTATGCCACTTGGGATTCAAAGTAACAGTTTATGGGACAGTGATCAATACTTTCTCTGTATAAATTTTTTTCTTGACTTCTCCCCAGGCTACGTGGATCCAGCTGAGAGGAGGTGATGAAGAAGAAGGAGGTTGGCAAGTTCTGTCATCCTTGTTGGTACATCTAAACCAAGCGCTTGAAAATGGAAGTTGATGTTTCAACATCACTTTGACCTATTTTTCATGTCAAATAGCTGTACATAAATGGAAACAGCATTTGCATTTCCTCTTTGTGGCACACATTGTTCAAGCAAAACTAACAGGGCTGGCTGCAGCCCCAGCCAGGACAGGGAACCTCTGTCACTGCTCATCTGCAGGACTGCCCAAGGCAACACTCAACAGCTGTCGAGAGAAAATTTGGCCACCCCTCAGTGGCATATCCCATTGCTGGAAAGCTGGACAAACCACCTGGCAAGAGTCCACAGCTGATGGCATCCAGGAACGAATTTCTACAGATTACAGAGCATCACAATAAATCTCTCCATCTTCTGCAAAAACAAGTGTTTGGCACTTGTTTTATTTTGCCTTCTCTAACATATAAAATCAATTTACAGCACATGTACTTAATTTAAAAAATTAAAGCCACACAGAACCATTGCACATACAGTCCCTTCAGGGACACCATAATAATAGGAAGACACAGTTTAAGATATATGTACTGCAGAAGTCATAATCTAGGCATCTATGTGTTTCCTATCAGCTACAATCAAAGCTGCTCTATTGTGAAAATCAGACATACCTGCTAACAAACATACATACTCTCTAATGTGGCAGGTACCCATGTGACTTCAGAATAAATAAAGCCTGGCCCTCAGCTCACACATACACACACAGGCATTTCTATTGCTATGAAATTATGAATGGAAAACTAGAAGCAAAGGAGCTAAAGGCAGAGCTAATAACACAGATGTACATTAGCAGATTGAGTCTAAGAATGTAAACTTATTTAGGGTGAAAACAAGATTGGCATTATATTTGCATTACTTCATTTTGCTTAATCTGTATATCTAATTCTCCACATAAAGCTTGACTTTGTGCTAAATAAGAAATGCCTTTACACTCCGCCAGCAGGCTCTGTCTGTTCTACAAAAAGTGAACATCCACTTATTTCATCTAAAGGTCAAAAGCGAAATGCCTTGGGGATATCCCATGCAACCTTAAAATAAAAGTCGCATTCCTAAACCCCGAACTATCTAGAATGCAACACAATGTCATTATTATTCCTTTGAAAATGTAAAACAATTACTCACTTATATTAAAAGCAAAACTCTTTAAAAGAAAAGGTCCTAAATCCCAATGAAATACCAACAGTGAGAATTTTAAATCTTACTGTTCAAAAAGCACAACCTTTTTTCCTTGCAGTTTTATGCATTAGGGAAGTCATGACACCCATAAATGTTTAAAAGACATGTGATGTAATTCTAATATTTGTTCACTTCAAATTAAAAGAAAACAATTCTTATTTAAGCACCACCAGCAGCCAGAGCAGTTATCCCAAAAAAACTTTTCAGTCATTCTTACTAAACTCTATGTTTACTCCGTGATACCTACCTGCAATTATTCATCAATATTTAATGATCCCACTTAGCAAAATCAGAACACAGAACTCCAGTGGAGCATGAACTTTTGGCTGTCAGTTTTTTTCTGGTTTCCTTATTCATTTCTTAATCTTAGCACAGCCCTAAGTCCAATGTTCAAGACCTAAACTGAAACTCTCTGAAACTATAGGGAGCTTTCTAGGCTTCATAAGCTTTGAAATTATTGCATGTACAAGCTATAAAACACCTGCTATAATATTATACTCAACCCTAGTAATTTCTCTCTTCTGCTGTATTTCCGCTCAGCCTGTTAGTAGATCGAAAACAACATCTTTCTTTTTGTCCTAAGGGCTTATAAAATTACATCACAATGCTTATCCAGCTTTACAGTATCAAATTACTTTATTCAGGAAAGGCATATAATGACCTTTTTGGACAACTAAGACTTTTTTTTTTTTATTTCTACTTTAAACAGGTCATTAGAAAAATCTCGTAATATACTTCGTGTGTTTAATACATCTATAATGCACATCAGCTTTACAATTACTTTCGAGGTGCTCACTGCCAACAGTAGACAGCTGGGACTACCTGCTACCAACAGTGCATATAAGGCACCATATGTAGAAGGACATGACTTGTCACAGTGCCAAAAAGCTGATCTTCAGAAAGATACTCTCAAAGGGGAAATGTGCTTAGGTGAACTTCAAGTTTCATACATTTAATATTAATATACAATTTTCTATTGCCATGGATAATTTGAAACAGGTTGCAAAAACCTGTACATAAAAACTAAAAATAACTGTGTTGCTGTTTTACCATTACTTCAGCTGAATTCATAGATTTTATCATTCTCCAGTTGTTTCAACAAAGCTTTTAGCTACTTTTAAAAGCTTTATATTCATGAGATGGAAAGCAGGTTTGAAAGGAAGTCCTGCAGCATCTGACCTTTCAATTTTCTCATGGCGATTTTAAGCATCAAAGGGGTCAGTGACAAACACAACATAGAATCCTGCCAAAGCAAAAACCCACTGAACAATTTTCAGAGAAAAAGGAAGACAACTGTTTCATCAACTCTTCCATGTTTTCAGACATACGAGCTGTATCTGGCAATAGTTCAACAGAAAGGAACACCAAAAGAGGAGCACAGACTAAGCATTGATGTAATCAAACAAATTAAGCAGCTTGTAAACTGGGAGCTGCCTGCTCATCAGCAGCTAAAAGGCAAAATACTCAAGTACATACAATGCTAAAGTACATAATTTACTAACATCAAAACCTGTGGTTTGCTGCATACACTTTTCTTCCTTATTACAGGCAAAGCTCATAGCCTTACCAATATATATAAAGTCAAGTGGCTTCATGTGAAGAGAGAAGGGTAAAACTACAGTGATAGTCAAATACACTGGAACTGGACTATCAAGGCAAGGGAGTCAGGAAAAACAGGATGACAGATAAGACAGATATTGTAAAGGAAAATAATTAATACAGTCAGGGGAAAGACACTGGGCTCTGAAAACAGGTAGAAAAAAGCAGTGAGTGCAGTCTCTTTACTGGAGCAAAACAGTAGTCTGGATACGACATACAAAAACTAATTTCCACTTCACCACTGCTTTCACTAATGACTATGATGCCTTTGAGAAAGGATTTTAAATACCACACCTTCCTCCCCCCTTGAGAAAGTGATGGGATAACTGAGAGCAGCAAGGAACTGCTCCTGTGGCAGAGCTACACTTCTTTCTTGAAACAGTCAAAATGGAAAAATTATTCCCTTTTTTCTTTTTTTTTTTTTCAATTCACTTTATTCTTTCAATGATTTTTGAAGGTTCTAGATTTACAACCTTTTCCTTCCACTGATTTCTGTTTGGTTGCTGCAGGTACTTAAATTACATGGAGAGCCGAGATGGACAATTGCAAAGGCAGTTGAGCAGTGCCCTTTGAGAATGCAATCCAGGCCCTGCCTCTACCACGAAATCCCTTGAAGATGCGGCACAAATCATTTCCACACTTTTCACAGGCAATCACTAATTACACATTTCCCATTTTCTACGCATCTGGCCCTGGATCCTTTTTCAGACCAAAGATCTCAAAGACCTGGCTTCAGCTGAAGTTACTGTGTTAAAAGCAAACTATGAAATGCTACTGCATGCTAATTAGGAGGTACTTTTGACACTACCTTCCCTATGCTTCCTCTTGCAAAGATTTAGCAAATAGCTATGAGACCTTTAGGAATGGTTCAAGCACCACTCTGGATCACATAGAGAAAATGCGGTGAAATGGCTATCTGCAGGAATACGCTGCCTCACTCCACCTGGGGGTATGCTTCTAGAAATCAGCGTGTTCTTTTTTTAAAGCATTTGGGTATTATTGTGATAAAAGCCATAGGAAGCTCATAAGAAGCTGAAGGCAGTTGTTCTGCCTTCAAAGCACAACTTGATTATGAGATCTTAAACTTAAGAAACAAGTCCAAAAAGAATAAAGAAAAAAATATAACTCTGCATCCTCCCTCACTCACTGAGCACAGTCTGTTCTGTGCATTGAACAAGATGAGATCCTGTGAAATCCATCAAGCAATTAAAGGCTAGTATGATGCAAAAGGGGCCCTTATTTAGGTTGCACAAGAGCTTGACTATGAAAACAGAATATACTCTAAGCATTTTCTCTGTGGGAAGTTATGTTAATATTATGTCAGCATATAGGCAGTGGCAAGAGGGAAGTGGATTTGGCTATACATCACGCAAACATATTTAATGGCCACCACCTCTCCAAAAGCAAACCGACAAGAGTGGGAGCAAGGCTGCAGCTTTGGGAAGCCAGCTAATAGCTGGCTGTGACCAGAAGGTCAGCCGCACTCACCCTCCACCCCTCCTCTAGGCCAGTCCAGCTCTGATGTGAAACCACACCTTGAAGCTGCGGTTAACACAGTCCCTGCAGCACAACCCAAAACCCTGCTGCTGTTAACAGCTGCGGTCTGGCCCCACTCCCGCTCCCTCTCCTGTGCTAACACTGACCGTCAATGCAGCCAGCCCTACCAGGAGCCAGCACTGGGAACCAGACAAGCTGAAACAGGCTCCAGCTTACAGCAAAATGAACATCGACGCTGACGTACATGAGGAAAAGGAGCGGAAATGTCTCTTTTGACAGCCCTGCAGGATGCAGTCTCTTTAGCATCAGTCAGCAAGTCAGTCCAGCCTGATTCCCTACCCTGTCCAACACTTAATCACAAAGCATTCGCAACAAAGTACCTTAACTCCCAATATGTTGCCAGCGTGATCAATCTATTCTAGTACCACTATGACAGCTGAACCAAGGTTTGCTCAGAAGGCTGCCTCTTCCTGTTACTCTTCTAGATCTATTTCCACTTCAATGGGTTCTGCAATACTTACTTCACTGCTACCTGAAATTACTGGAACGAGCGGCTGGGAGCTCTTGTATTCTGAACTCAACAAAGAAAATTGTCTACAAGCAAAATTAGTGCTACAAAAGTAAAATCACATCCACCCCTCACTTTATAGCCATGTTTAAATTCAGTGTTTCTTCTGAATATCCCAAACACATTGCATTTTCAAAGGAAAAAGAGAGTAAAGCAAACCGACTGGACGCTTGCTTTGCATTTCCATCACCATTTCGTTTTTCAGCACCTGAATACAGAAAAATTTACTTTCATAATGATGCAATTGAGTGATTTAGTCTCTGTAAGCGTATTTCAGACAGGTAAAGTATTCAGGTGCCCATCAGGAACTACAAGTAGTGGGAAGAATGAAGAACAGAAGCTGTCTGCTGTACTTCTTAAAATATATTGACAGCTTTTTCTAAACAAAACACATATTGAGGTTTCTAAAACTCTGGGGATGAAGTTTAGTTCCATGCCTTTTATTCTGGAACTCTACATTTATCTCACCCATACTTCGGCTGGTGGAGTGCACATCAAGTATCCCTGAGAGACAAAGTACTACAGTATACAGATGTGCCAATTTTGGAAGCAGTTGGATCGCTTCTCCCTACGAGGTCAGGGTTTTTTGGACCAAAAGAATAGCTCTACTGTTTGCTATCCAGCTGAGAACAGCCTCAACTCCCTATCTTGTTCAGAGCTGTAAAATTAATCACAAAGAATTAGATCGCTCCCCCTTTATTTTCAATCAGCAGTGGGGGAAGAGGAGAGCAGGTAACATACTCTCATATTATGAAACTGAACTTTTTATAGTTACTTATAACAATCCAAAGCTTATCATTCATTGCCCAGCCTTTCCTTTATCACTTTATTTCATTCATTTTCCCTTCTTTCACTGGAAAGAAATTCCACATTAAAAAAAACAGAAAAAAATTTTAAAATTTCCATTTCCAAAAGACTTTTTTAATAACTAAAATAATTTAATATGAAGATCTTGGCTGATTTTCCCTTAGGAAACTGGCAGACCTTGTAAGATGTGTGGGTTTAAAGCTGTCTAATTACTTTTATTTTCCTCCTCTACACTGAATATCAAAATTTAAATCCATTACCTTTACTCTTTCAAATAATTCTGTGCATACTTGCCTTTTCTTGTGGAGAAAAAAAATAATAAAAAAATTTCTGATTTGGGGTCCTAAGCAGAAACAATTTAGAAAATATGCTTTTAAATGCACTCTAAGTAAAGTCAGGAACAATTTTGTTCTCCATGACAGCCATGAAGATGTAGCCGAAAGTAAAAGCTTCAAATGGAAATTTACAGCTAATCAGGTGCACTATCCTGAACCCTGTGACAAAATTCCTCTTCATCATCTGTCCTTTTTCCCACTTTGATATTTAGCCTCTTTATTTAAAGTTTTTGTCTCTGCAGTTGCTGTAGAAACACCTAAAAATGAGAACAGTAAGGATCAACACAGGAAAAAGCTAGACAACCCAGAGTTACATGATGAGTGATGGGTGTGAGTGCACTGCCAAATTTTGGGACATGCACATTGCTTTTATTTCTGAAGCTGGTAAGTCTAAAAAAATAATTTTCAGTCTTTATCAAATTTACTTTTATTATATACTTTCAGGCTTTGTATGGTCAGAGTATATGACACAACTGACTTATATTTTACTTTGAAGACCAAGATGTTTTGTTTTTCTTACTTCACTGTTGAGAAAGGGAGACACAGGAAAACTAAAATACTGCACAGGGCTGCCAAAGCAGCCTGTGGCAAAATAAGGACTGGATTTCTGCTCCCACATGTGCAGGCAGCGATGTTCACCTTCAGCTGGACTGGATACTGCCTGCAGCATCTCTCCCAGTCCACCACAGCAGCAAGAAGATGACTTTATCCTAGGACTGGAACCAGATAAGTAGTTGATCAGCCTTATGGAGCTAGAGACCCATGGTATTTGTTCCAGGGTAACTAAGCAGCCAGCTAGAGCTGCTCAGGGAGAATAATTCGTTGTATACAGCAAATGAAAAAGGGGAAAGAGAAAGAACAGTACTAAAAAGCTACTCTAGGACAAGCTCCTTATAAATCTGCTGGATCCATCCTTTCAGGCTGCAGTACCTGGACCTGTCTGCAATTCTGCTGTAGCTGAGGGAGCAGGTGGATGTGCAACATGAGGGGAATAACTGGAAATCTAACAATCACATTGGATCCTTCAGACAAAAACTTACAGCCCACAAAGGTTTTGTGGCATGGCAGTGTATGTCCAGGGGCATCGTTATAGAGATTTATTTCAGAAACAGACATTCTACTTTTGGACAGGGCTCAATGTCCTGTCCCGTTCACATCTGAAAAGGGTTGATGAACATGCCACAGAACAAAGGAAACTGGAAAAATAAAACCCTAGACTGCACAGTAAAAAAGTTCATAATTTAACCTGAAAGAAGAGGAAAAAAAAAAATATTTTGCCCCTGAGTCAGAATATCGGCTATGCCAACTTCATTGGCAAGGGGAAAGAAATTCATTGGAACTTCTTATTCTCCCTTGATTATCTACCTAGATCCATGGTCCTGACTTAGATTTGAGAAGTCCCCACAGGTTTGAATGGTTTGGGGAGAAAGGGCATGGGGAGTCCCATACTTTTCCTAGTGAAAAATAAAAGGAAAATGAGGAGGGGAGAGGGGGGCAGAGAGAGGGAAAAAAAAAAAAAAGTATCTATCTGCAACAGGTAAGTGCTTATCAAAATGAGGTTTTATCTACATTATGCATAATGCATCCCTTAGTCTTAAAAGGAGTGTGCAGTGATATATATGTTTGCATGAAATGATATATAAAATACCTTTGAATATTACATGTAATATTGAGGAGGTTCTATTAACAGATACTTCTGTGAATAGGCACCAAAAGAGAAAAAAGAAACGCTGAAAGAGGTAAAGTGTCACTATCATTAAATTGTAAACAAAAATGAAGATTTCAGAAACAAGCATGTGCACAGATACTTTATTCTGTAATAAAAATAAAGAAGATGCTTTTGGTGAAAAAATCTTAGTCAAGAAATATAATATGCCAACATATAGACACCACAGCACAGGACTGAGAACAGTACAGACCACAGCACACAGGAATAGTGTTTGGCTGATACTGCAGGCTCCAAAATGAAGTTGTTTATTCAAACTATTTTTAATTTTAGAAAGAATTCTGATAAACAAGTGCAGCAGTAATATTTTTATCATTACCCTAGCAATTATTTTACTGCCTATTCTCAGACAAAAATACATTATGTACATTTCTTTTGAATTTTTCTCCAAAATCTTCCTTTCTTGTATTTCTTGATGAGGCCTGGGAAAAGAAACAAAATCAAAAAAACAAATGTCACCTTTTATTCCTAAACATTTTGGGCTGCTTTTTGCCCCAAACACGTCTTCCTGCTTTTCAGAGAGATTCTAGATGCTGTGATTTGTACCAACTGTCAGTAGTCCTTCAATAAAGAAACAATACACCAGCTGGTCACATCCACAAAACTTCATGGGTTTCAGCCAACCTCTCATTCTTAGTCCCTGTTCCCTGACAACACATCTGGACTAAAAGACTACCAGACTGTCTCCTTTGCACTGTTAAGAGTTACAACAAGGAGAAAAACAGGTGTCAAGAAATAGATCCAGTCTTTGAAGCTAGTCTGAAGCATTCACTTATCAGTGAGAAATACTAAACCAAACTCTACAGAAAAAGTTGCCTTGAATTCTACTGACAATATCTCAGACGATGTCTCTTTGTTAATGTCTTTATTATCTAAAAAAAAAAATCTCTTTGATGACTCAGCCTAGAGCCTCAGGAGGTGTTTTTCCTTTTCTAATTTACCTCTATCACTACACCTAGGTAGTTTCTCACTGTCAATACATCCAGAAGCTTTTGATAGCTTCCTGACATTGGACAATAGCATACATTTTCACACGTTCTATTTTAATTAAATTTAAATATCAGCCCATCATCACTAAGTCCCCACATCAAAACAAACATATGAAATAAATGAAGTGGTTAGACATGACATTGGACTTGCAGTCTAGGGAACTGAGTAACACTGATTGAAATGGAGGAAAACAGGCACAGGACCTGCTTTCTCTTTTTCTGACCAGCCCCCTTTTTTCCCCTCTCTCTAAATCTGTCAATTTCAAATAACCCTTAGACAACCAAGCTGTCGAAACTAATTTTTTCTCTGTTGACTGAAACTGCTAGCCTAATTCTCTGCATATAATAATTCTTCAGCAACAGAAGTAATTTCTCATGCCATAAACAAAATGCTGAAACACCCTAAAAGTAAGAAAAGACTCATAGATCTTATTGTCATTTTCTGGCCTTTTTGTAGCTTGTTTCCTCCCCTTTCTCATTGCCTGTAGGTTTTGAAGGGGATGCAACAGGAGTTGCTATTGCTGCCTACTGTAGTAAGCCAGAGAATTCAGCTTCAAAGAGGACACCAGGCAGGGACAGGGCAGCGCTACCACTTCAGGCTCCACTGCAGGTCAAACCTTTCTCATCCCAGCAGGATAGCCCAAGAATGCAGGATCCCTGTTGGTCATCCTCAGGCTCACGGGAAGCAGGTATGACCGCCAAGCGTCTGACTTGGGATGTGCAGTCCACCAGCTGATGCACACTCCTCTGCCTCTCCTGTGGGATGAAGGGCAGCAGGTACTGCTGCTGGTCCTGCAGGAGCACATACCTGCTACTGGCAAGCCCAAGCCTCAGCCACGCTCCTGCTTCAAATGCAGGAGGCAATAGCCAGGGAAGAAAAAACCCATATGCCTTTTTCACACACCACAGTAAAGCAGGTGTAAGGAGAAGGCTGAAAGCCACCTATCCCACAGGCAGCTCAGCACACATGGGAAAGCATGGGGGGACAACTAAGTGCGGCCATTGGTCCTGCCCAGCCAACATACCTAGAAGTAATTTCTCTGCCCAGCTCATATCTCAGTATTTCACCACAGTGTGCAAAGTGCCTTGACTCTTCTAGAGCTCCATTCCTTTTCTGCCCCTCCAAACACAGGCAGGCAAATAACCAATCCGAAGAAGCAGACACCTGCCTAAGATCAGGCTTCTCCATGACAGACCCTGTTTTACACTTAATGGGTCACTAAATAATTCCTGCAGCCAGTCAGATACTGAAGCATCAGCACCAAAATTCAGTCAAATAACTAATTCCTATGAATTACCTCACTTGATATTGAGCTATTAATAAATGGTATTGGGATTAATAATTGGTACCAAGGGAAATACACAGATCACTGACCAACACCAACAACAACAATGAGATTGGTTAATCATGAAGGTACATCATAATTCTGCCTTTAGCATGGTGTGATTCAGATTTTAAAAATGCTTTCTTGGCAGCTTCCATCTAATACTATATATCTAAGGACAGGAATTCCGCACTTTACATTCTCTAACACAGCGAATAGCGACAAGAAACAGATCACTTCACGTGCAATATTATAAATTCTGTGTTAACTAGAGTTGTACCCAAACTTTACATTTAACCTAACATTCCAGAAATTCATTAGTTCTCTTCAGGTACAGAAAAACATTCAATTCTTTTCAGCAATACTTTATTCAATAATATGTGCAACTTCAGAGAGATGTCAGTCTCCATCTTCGTGACTGATTTGATACTATTTATGTATCTTTGGATTTAGAACTATGAATTTTCTAGGCAGCTGAACAGCATTTATTAGAAATCTAGGGGTGTTATCAAAAACAACACAAGACATGACATAACCACATATGCATCTTCCCATATCAATAAATTTCACACATTCCTCATGGACAGTATAGATACACAGTGTGCCATTTGCAAACCCGTCCCGTGTAATTGCCCATTACTGTTGCAATCATGGCACGCATCTGAGCAAGCACACGGAGGGAAATGCAGAACTTTCCACGTTCTGTTCATGAAATGTTCAGACTTTAATCTGTGATAATAAATGGGGATCTACAGAAACAAAGAACTGTTTATGGGCCTTATGGTACAGGGTAACAGTCCAGCAAAAATAAAGCTGAGCTGAACAGAAGATAGACATTCAGTACATGGGCTGTTTTGGCATTGCAGTAAGTTCCACATGCTCTTCTCTTTTATAAGCTAAGATAATTATATTTAATTTTAACCATCAGGAGACTATTTAATAAAATAAATGGTATTTATATATCTATATTAAACATATATAAAATGCATTCTGCTGAAATGGAGTCCAGACTTACATGTCTGTCAAGACACAGATGTGTCTCATATCATATAAATGACTAAAATTGTGCATAGAACTGGTAACTTGCAAACTGCACCAAAATCATAATATGCTGGCTTTCATTACAAGCTGCACAGGGAACCGTGTAAGTGTCAGCTCAGGCCTTAACTGTAAGTTCAGTCAGGCTTGATAATATCCTGCATGTGTTTTGTGCAGTTGTAGTTTCTGAGGGCCTGGAAACATCCAGGAATAGCCTACCTACAGGATCGCAAAGACCTTCTCCTCTCGTTCCCACATTGCCAAGTCCTTTCCAGTACCAACAGCTCCCATGAGAAAGTGTCTCTGAATGTACGGAAGGTGTTCAGAACAGACACCTTTTAGTAGGTGTGTATGTTACCTTTGCAAAGACTCCGATGACACAAGTTGGGTATGAGGCACTCACTTGCTAAGCTTGATCCTTTGAGGATTTTATTTGAAGACATTAAGAAGAAAACACGAGCCTTACAATCATGGCACACAGAAGCATCCTCACAAAATAATCTTTCTCATATTTGACCTAAGCAGTTTTCTTCCTGGCTTTGCCCTGTCACCATCATCTTCTTTGGTCTCTTTGCTGATCTAAGAAAAATTCTTCCACATCCTTAGCCCCTTTAACTACTTTAAAAAGGAATTAAGTGGAAGCTGAAATCATTAGCAACTTTGAGGAAATGACTTTGCACCTGACAGGACAGAGGGCACAGCACAGAAAGCTAGAATCACTTTGAGATTGGTAGTTGCCTGCCTGCAGGTTCCAAGGGCTATGATCCAAAGCTTTTCTATGCTCATGACGCAACCAGTCTGTTCAGGATCACAAGCTCCATCCCAACCAAGCACACCATTCCTGGAAAATGCATCAAAACTCAGCATCTACTGTTTGTCTGACCAGTGTGAATCAGAGCACATGTTCAAAGGCATGTCCCCAGCAAGATGGATTTGTTTTTCTGCATGATTTGGACTACTATTTTGGCATTCTCAAGGGCATGAGCCAAGACATTATTTAACCCAAATGGTACATTTGCTGAATCACCGAGGTCCATAATGGGAAGCAAGTTTTAAAATAGCAATAGAAAAGCCACAGACAGTAGGATTACACTGCATAAGAATTAACAGCTCCAGAACCCATGTCTGAGTCCTCCCCCAGCAGCGATTTAGCAGTAATGATCAGAGGAACAACACCTTCCAGATTGGGACTGCCAGCTGAGGGTCCTCGCAAACGGTGACAGGAGCCAGGAGCCACTCAGCTCCCACAGCTCTGCTCCAGCTAAGCAAAACAAAGTGCAGGGCTCTAGCATTTGGCTCTTTCCCTCTCTCATGACTTCTTTTTGTAATACCAGGTTTTTGACAATCTCTCCTAATCCCTGTTTTCCGGGATGCTTCCTACCCTGGTTTCTACTCCAGCCGCTTGGGGTAAGTCACGCAGCCTTAACTCCTCAGAGTCACTGTACCATTTAAAAAGAAAAAAAAAAGGATAAAAACAACAGACTTCCTAGGATGATTTTAACCTTTTTACTTTCTTCTCACTTACATTTATACCACTTGCTATTCCTTGTTTTTCTCTAAATATTTCCATACTGATTCCAAAAACTGAACCCTTCTTAACAAAGATATAGCCCCAGTCAACAGAATTCAGCTAAAGAAAAATAATCTGATAGCTTCAGAGAAAAAAAAAAAATCCCCAAACAAAGCTGCAATATTACAAGCATTTAAGTAGTTTTAGTCTGTCTTTCCCTATTCTTACAAACTGTTAAAGCTACATGCGTATTTACAGCTAAAGTCTTATGAGTTTTGGCCCTGAATACTGCTTGCACATGCCTCTTGGCTTTATGGCAGCCAATATTTATCCTTTTTTATGCTGCTAGCAGATAACTGACTTACCATTGCCATAAAAGGGACAGAGCTTCAAGCACAATCTGAAAATTCCTGGAATGTTGGAGTCTACCCTCATCCTCACTTAGCTGATTTTTCCCTTAATATGTGCACTATGAATACAAACCATTAATGTACTAATTTATCCTCAAACTTTTGTTCTAATTCTTTACAGCTCCATAAGTCCATACCAGTGCAATTTTTCAGCCTTATTTGGGTTTCATTACAATCTTAGGATTTGTTTCAATGCTTTTAGATTATCAAAAATTCAAACAGAAGTCTTCAGCAGACTAGAAAACAAGTTTTCTTCCACTAGATAAATAACTGGACTAATAAGACCAAAAGACTTAAAATATCCAGTCAGCACATAGCTATCCAGTGAAAATGGGCTAATTTCTTTTATCCCTTAGCTACAACTGAAACATTTGTCATGACAAAAGAAGAAAAAAGAAGAGAGAAAAAAAAAAAAGAAAGAAAGGAAAAACCTTTCTCATTCTGCTATCCATATACTAAATTAAGGACCCCATAAATTATCTATTAAAATAGAACCAGCTAATAAACCATTTTCCCCTAAGTTAGTGATTATTTGCATGAACGATAATATACTTCACTGTGAATTTCCAACATCAGTATCTATAGAAATAATCATCACGTAAGAACAGCAGCAACTATACTGATGAGTTAGAACACTTTCACCCACTAAACCATTTAGAAATGCTCTACCAGGTTCATGTCCAGTGTTAAGACAACATCCTCATGCATAGAAAGCATATGAGAGGACACCTTGGCTAGAAGGAAGGTTGAGCACCTTGGTGAAACCACAGACCTCCTCTGTAGCCAGAGAGATTATAAATCCCAGAGCAGCAGAGACAAACATGAGCTGAAAAAAAGCTGGACATTGCTTTTTAAAGGTGGTAGAGAAAATGTAAATTGCCTCAAGAATGTTAAGAAATGTTAAAGAAATGTTAATTGCCTCAAGCCATTTTCTTGTAGCAAATGCTAGGGAACACCACCAAACCTCTGACACCTTTTAAAGAAGTTCAACATCTAGAACTGACTTGTGGCTTTCACCTCATCTCAATTCAGAGATGAAGCATGGAGTCTGCAAAATCAAGCTCTTCAGAGCATCTCTTCTGCTCCCACTTTAACACCTGGACAGGGTTCTTCACTGAGGTGACAAACTTTACCCAAGACCTTATTTCTGCTTCCCAGTTGTAGCATTTGAAATGTTCTCTAAGGTATACATTGTCACATACAGCCAGAATAATGGATAGTTTGTCCCATGCTTTATTTGTAAAAGGTCGTATCCCTTCTGAATGTGAAAGATCTAACTCCCTAGGTTTTTAATGAAAACATTCTTGTTCTTCCTACTAATCTCTGTGTATTAAACTAGTTCTTGTATTTATTTTCTAACTGTGATAATTTCTTCCTCCAGCTCCCTCTGAGCCATCTTGAAAACCTTCATCTCAAAATGCCATCTTTGTCATCACTACTAGCAGATGAAAGCCACAAAAAGATGAAAGAAAATTAATTATTGCTTTGCAATTTGTTTACTCCACACACTTGACAGCACTTTGTGTTTTGTCCTTTACATTGTTCTGTTGAAGATGCACACCCTTCCTCAGACCATGCAAGAGGCTGTCTGCCAGTAGCAGTAAAGGTGAAGGCAGCAGGAGCACACGTAGAGAGAAGAGGCAGAGGAAAGGAGGGGAACAGAGGATGTTTAGCAGTTCTTCTCTTGGATCCACCCAAAGAAACCCTCCAGCCTACATAGAATTCCATGAAAATCGGTAAGTAATTTTGCTAGAAATACAATTATACTTTCTATGAATTAAGCTGGCATACTGTTGGAAAATTTTATGCCATTTATTTCAGAACACATGTGAGGACAGCATCCATTTGACATGAAGGTACCATAAGGAAAAATTGAAAAAAAAGAAACCCTATCCTTTTCCAGCTCTTCTCTGGCTTCCCTTATTTCATCTTTGGCCATGGCTTTTTTTTTATGTTACTCTAAGGCAATCCAGGCCAAAAAAAAAAAAAATATATAAAAAAGGAGTTTTATTTGTGGGCTGTGAGGCAAGGCTGACTCATCTGCACTCGAGCAGATTCCCAGGCCACTGGCTCCCACGGCACCTGCCGCCTGCTCCCATGCCTCAGCACCTTGTACCACAACTGCACCGATGTCACTGAAACACCACAGCACAGGTATAAAAGCAATTCTCACTGGAACCCAGAAGTACAAGCTTTCAGACACTTGATGACTTGGCAAATAAGAGGTTCCTACCCCTAGGGAGAGCTAATACAGCCTTAAGGCTTACAGTGTTTTTTGCCCATGTTGGAAATGCAATGGAAGCAGGCACAAAGTAAGAAGTTTCCTAAAAAAAAAAATATATTTGAGACACTGGATCTATCAAAGTGTTAATAAGTAAATCCAGATTTAAAAAGAGTATAGCAGACATACAAGCAACTGGAAGCTAAAGTGCTTTTAAATATATAATATTGCACTTTTTCTTTTTTTGTACTTAGAAAGTTCACACAATTTCCTCCTTCTGTGAGAGAATATGTCAGAGATAAAGGAAGATTAAACAGTCTGGTTTTTGGTCTTTGAAACATTTACTCAAACCTGCTTACATATATGCCTATGTTTTTCCCAATACTAAATAAAAACGTTAAGCTATAACGGGCACAATTTTTCTCTGATGAAATCTTTAATCATCCTTTATTTATACATGCCAGAGTAACATCAGACCATGTTTCTTTGCACTATGTACTTATGCTCTTCATAAAGAACATTTGCCTTTTCCTTTAATGCAAGTCACTTCATATTAGAGTGGTCTAATGGTAGTAATTGACATATTGACAATGTTTTAACTTTTTCTGTATTTTACTTCCACCTTGTCCAAGATATTGCTATTTAAGACTCCTGGGAGGGCTACTGCCATTTCCTTTTCTGATGTATTAAATCACCAAGAATAATTCCAGCCAGCCACAATGCAGAGAAATCAAAAATTTATCTTTCCACAAACACCATTAAATTGCTGCAGTACTTCACACCCTCAACTACTCGCTAAAGGCACAGGTTGCTCTTCAAATCAGGTCATAGTCCATGCCCAAATTCTTCCCTTTGACCAAATGTCGCAAGGTGTTAAGGGCCTTTGTGATGGGAAAGTTAACGGAAATTCTGGGAAGGGAGCACTAAGTAACTTTTAAACACTGATGAAGTAAGTCAATTTATTCTCATGTTGTGGTTGTTGAATCTTCCTTTGTTTAGTCTAGTTCTATAAAAAGAACAATATTCATAAGCCTATTCCTAGAGATGGTTTCTGACATTTTAAACAATTGTCTTAGCTGCCTGCAGCAGCTATAATACATTTCTCTACCTGACCAAGGCAGCTGACAGTATATATATCCCGCATAACCTCAGGTATTACATAGCCTAACTGTATCCCAGGATTATATATGCCAAGTGGATGAGCTGCAAGGAAACACTGCAGTAGTTCTGCAGGCATCTGATACACACAAATGTTCAGAAGTGAAGACTGTGCTACTTGGGATAATGGTCCAGGAAAGCACTTGTTTGTGCTGACATTCGTCAGCTGGCTCCAGGAATGAAGTTCACAGAGATGAGTCAGGACTGACTGCTCAGGGAGGTCTAGGGACTGCATTCTCCAACACAGTTAGTGGCAAACAGGTATGTGCTCCCAAAGCATCCTAGCTTCTCTCACAGTACCCTGTGCCATGATGCTGTACAGAAGGTGGCCAGAAGGAGAGGAGAAGTGGATAGGAAGAACAGCAAGGACAAGGACATTCCCCAGAGTCACCCAGCTTGCCCCTTCATCCCCAGATGTGCCTATACTTTTTGCTCTGCATATATATTGATCAAATTACTTCCCTGGGGGGAGGTGCTGGGACTGAAGAAACAAAACCACAATCACTGCTTCCCCAGCAAGTGCTCCTTCCTACGGACTGGAAGGCCACCTGCCTGCCCAAGCTCTCATAGCCCTCAGGGGTACACTCTTGGATACCCCAGGTCTCATACCTCTTCCTGCCAAACCACCTCACTCCAACAGGACGAAAGGGAAGTGCTGTACTTCTCTTCTTCAGACCCTCCTGCATCCTGCCATAGTCTGGCAGGCAAAACCAAACACATTTGCCGTTCCCCTCTGAGGCCTTCAAGCCTGACAGGTGCTTAACTTACTGGAAGTCATTTGGGTCTCTCCTTCTGGCCACATTTTCTGAATTGAAGTGACTTCATCTCCATCCTGAATTGAAACCTGTCAGGGTTTTTTGGACATCTTCTTGGTATTTACAAGTCCTTGAGGACATTCAGGGTCAAAGATGCCAAATGGCCTCAGGTGATAGGTCTTTCAGCATCAAAGAGAGCTGTCAGCCCTAGACACAATAGCTGCAGAAGGCAGGTGCCCAACGCAGTCTTATTTGATTAGTAAAAACACACTTAAGTGAAGCGCTGACAGTCTTTCAGACTCGGTCATATGACTTCTCTTCAGTCACATGCCAAAAGCCCCAGTGGTTTTTTGGGGGGTGTTTTTGTCTCCTCTTGGTTTATGCGTTCCGTACATCTTCATCTCAATAAACCACGTTTTTTAATGAAAAAGGAACCAAAAAGTTATCCAGATTAGTTGAAAGCAATTTATTTTTTTTGTTTAGGCCTAGAATTACATGTGTCAGACTGCAGTTCCAAATAAAATTTAAAAATAGGAGGGTTGACACAAGGAAGGCGTGAGAGCGATACAGCAGAGCTGCCTCTGCCTGGCTATGGACAGGGCACCACTCCCCAGACAGGGCTTGCCCGGGGAACAGGAACCTCCTGGCCTCCCACTAGTGCATCCTAAGCTGCCACCACAGGCTCGGCACAAATAGCTCTACTGGAATCAGCACTGCCTTTGTGGAAAAAATTATGCGTACTTCTATCAGCGTTTTGGCCTGCCTTCCCCTAGTCGCTGGACAGAGCTTGTTCTCAGCTCTGGCCCAGCTCCTGTTTTGCCAACACTAAAAGTGGAAAGGGAGATGGTTGGGAACTCTAAGAGACTGCTAAGCCCAGGTAGGGCATCTGCATCACTCCCCAAGGGGTACATAGCAGCCAGCCCACCTATGTGGAAGATGACTTGCCCCAGGACTCAAGCACAGCCGGAGGGTCTTGCTCTGTTGCAGAAAGCACAGGGTCTAGAGCTGCGGCAGCACTGACAAGGTATCGAAACATGAAACCGGGATTTCCGTGGCATTGTCATCTCTCAACCAAGCAGTGCTAATGCTAGGAAATGGACTTTCTTCAAAGGAAATGGCAGCCTGAAGAGTGTCAGAAATGAGAGCCCCTGCAGAGATCCATCAAAACAAGCTTCTCCTGTAACCATCTCATGGGAGCAGTCTCTCAGCCTAACCTGGAAACATCTAAATCCACTGCCCTTTCTTCCACTCTACTCTCCTTACAATTTGAAAGTTAATCTCCTAAAAAGAACACAGAACAGTACAAAAGCCCAGTAGGCTATAATTAATATTTTAATTATAATTGGTCAATGTAAAAACACTGAGCTTCCAGTGCCACATCTGGATGTGTTTTACAGTGCCAGATTACAACTGGTGGGAGCTGCAAGGGAGCAGCTCCCTTTTCTGTACTGAGGCACGTCATCCTGACAGTAGCTGGCTCGAGCCTGGCTTTGCTACGTCAAAGCCTCTGAGAGAGCAGTCCTTCCAAATCTCCTTGTATGTATTTAATCACAGATATGTCAGCAATAAAACCAATTTTTCACTCTGCCAGCCTGGTGATTCTGTTACACTGCAGAATCACCACCACCAACACAAGCACGAGCTGCTTCTGCTACATTTGCCTTCACGGACATGGTCTCAAGTCTCAATTAGTCACCCCTGCACAACACGATGCACATATGAAGAAACACTTTTTATTGCGATGGGATGGAGCACTACCAACTAGGTTGCCCGGAGAGGCTGAGGAGTCTCCATCCTTGGGAGATATCAAAAACCCAGCTGGACATGCCTTGAGCAGTCTGCTGTAGCTGGCCCCGCTCTAAGCAGGGCATTGGACTAGATGATCTCCAAGGTGCTCTCCAGCCTCAGAGATTCTGTGATGAAGGCCACAGAAGAATTAAGAGCATAACAAGACTGTGGCTTCACTAATACAAGTTTATTAAAAAAAATCTAGCTAATATAAGCTGTTTTGGGGAACCAGCATCACTTTATGCAGAAAAAAAGTAGTCACTTCATTTAGCCTATCTCAAGCAGTACTGCATACAACCTTGCCTACCATGGAGTCCTTTGCTAACACAGCTACTCTTTAAATGCAAACAGTGGGAACACATTTGTTTGAGGACGTGAGCACTGGGACAGCTCTGCAACATCTCCAAAAGCAGAAGTGAGAAGTCCTGCCCAGGTGCGCAGTCAATTAGACCATCCCACCACAATTACTCAGAGGCATCAGCCTAGCTTAAGGACCTCCAAAAAGAAACCCCACAACCACCACCCACCCCTGGTATGCTGCAGGCCAACAGCAGTTTCCTTCACCTTGAGGGCATTTGTTAATGATGGGCAACAGTATGGAGCTGGGGACAACACCAACAGAATTGCAGTGACTGAAAGGCCACCCATGTACAGCTGAAAGTTTATCTAATGCAACAAAACTTCAAGGAGCTCAGCTTCCAGTGTACTTGTGTTACCCAGTGGTGCTGAATAGGAACTGTAAATCTGCAGTCAGCACAGCATAGAAAGAATAATTAATTATGAGGATAACTTCATAATGTATTTAAAAGCACCAGATTATATTTTAAGGAATATTTAACCATAGGATCATAGAATGGTTTGGTTTGGAGGGGACCTTAAAGATCACCTAGTTCCAACCTTCCTGCCATGGGCAGTGACACCTTCCACTACACCAGGTTGCTCAAAGCCCTGTCCAACGTGGCCTTGAACACTGCCACGGATGGGGCATTAATAAAACAACCTCTCCTGCCCATACAGGACAATTCTAAAACAGAGCCTCTTCAGAGTTATGACAGAAGACCTGAAATTGTACAACTAATTCTAAAGTTTGTAACGTCTTCTAATAAGCACCTCTTCCCTACATAGTTTTCTGTCTTTAACTGACAGTCATGGTTTACCCAACGACTTCACAGCTCAAGATGGGTACAGATCTCACAAACAGGTATTTATACCTCCAGGAACACCAAATTCAGAGTGCAAATGTGAATCATTTACTTCAAAAGACTTTAATTAATGAAAATTAATTATATCCTGAAAGGAATACAGCTTAATCAGCTTAATGCTAAGTGATGGGTGAATCATGTCAGAGGTGCATCACCGAGTGATTTACTGCAACCACAGTAAGCCTGATACTATCAGCCTAGGAGCAACAGATAAGACATCACAAGTTCAGTGCATTTCTTACTTCAGCTGATTCAAGGCATACATATCATCCCCATGGTCACATAGAGATATTATAATTCATTACAGAACTTAATCTCATCTGAAACAGCAGAAAAAATTTAATATAACCCTTTCCCATACTTTCTCTACTGATTAAAATGTTAGTACAAGATCCTACATCTATAAGCAGGAAGCACAACAAAAATCCATCTGCCTATGCCTACTGATGAGCTTCTTGTACTCCCAAATTTCACCAGGACAGGATCAACCTAAGCAAATGCAAGAAAGCAAGGAGACACAAAAAGATGAGCCATTTCAAATTATTATGTCAACTGCCCTTTACTCAGAGGTACAGAAGGAACAGCACAAACACTCCAGGAGCGCCAGGAAAGAGAGCCCTTTAGCTTAAGGACAGCGGATAACTATTATCTCAGTGATAAAATTAGCTCCCTTAGCAAAACTTGCAGACTACTTGCATGCTTTCGATTTTAAATTGTAGCTCAATCTGCTCCATCGGGAGAAGTGCCAAAACTCAACTTTAACCATTAACAACATCAGGATCCTTTCTGGTCTCCAGACTACTGCCATCGCGGGGGTCAAAGGCAGCGAGCACGGCAATTGGGATCCAAGCAGCCAAGTACTTATTTATTTATTTATTACCTGTCCCTTTTCTTTCTTTTCCTACGAAAACTCTTCTACGTTTCTTTTTAACCGCGGACACACAACTCGCTACTTTTAAGCCGCGGGTGGGTGAGCGCTTTATACTCCCTCCCCAGCCAGCGGCGCTCCGAGCCGAATCGTGGGAGAGCTACCGGCCCCCGGGGCCCGTCCCGCGGCTGTAGCCGGGACCCCGCCGTCAGCTCGGGGGGAGGCCGCCCCCGATGCCTCTCTCAAAGACTGCAGGCAGCCTGGCACCCTTCTGCTTTTACATCCCTCCACGACAAGGGGAGAGGGCAAAG
>JANHGB010041874.1:3980-97998 GCA_026283785.1 Coracopsis vasa
CCACCATCAGCATAGCTCACAACCTCACAAGGGCACGCAAGCTCTTTCCCCACGACAAGGGGGTGTCCGTGAAAGAGTTGCATCATAACAAAACCCACATCAGGAATCCATTCCAGTTCTTGTGATCATTTCAGCAAAGGAAGGCTTTACTTTCTTTTTCTCCTAGCAGTACCCCCATGTTAAAAGAAATCATTTCATGTATCTTAAAAGACTACTTCTTCAGTGTTGGGTCTATTTTTACACAACAAAATTAGTAACAGCTTTCTTAGTGTGAAGCCACAAGCATACCAGATGAGGGTGGAAGAAAAATAACTTGACTAATAATATTATATAAGTAACACAAATGGGTTTATGGTCAACATGGGAGCTTTTCAGTCTTTTACAGCCATCACCTTGACAGATTCCCAAATCAAAATTTTAAGCAGAGCTCAGTGACTGAGTCATAAGTCTGTATCTTAATAAGTGCAAGTTTGATCCCTGGAGCATGCTCAGCTGATAAAGGTTTGTTTTCTGAGCTGATCACTGCCATATTAAAAGCTGGATGTTGGACCACGGCCCTTACTGTTTGTTTAAAGCAAATGTACCATGTGACACAGATAGAACAACTATGAAACATATACAGTGGTGTCAATTTATTTTCTGACCCTCTACCACCCCAGTTTGGTGCAGGTACCAATGAACCACAGACGTTCACATGTTGCCACCATGACTCCAACTCCAAATGCTAGAATTGGCCAAGGAGCACATCCCAAATGTGCCACACACCTAGAAACAAGGAGGAACTAATCTCACTGTTTTCACGGTTATTTTTATTCCTGGTTAAATATGGAAATGCCCAGCAGATATCCAGAACTAACACAACAGGATGGTTGTATAGAATACTACAAACAAGAAAGCAGAGCCCAGAACGTTCTTCTGCTTGAGAATATAGTTACTACTGAAGTGCACAGTGCCAAAATATCCCACCATTAGGGGACAAGGAAAGCCCAGACAGACAGCATAAAAGACAACAACAACCCACTCCTCCTGGTCACCCAATCTCTAGGAAAGCAGACAGAACAAATGATCATTTTGTAGTTTTATTACCCCCACCCCCACTTCTCACAAACAGACTATGACTCGCATTGAGATCTCAGTGCATTTTACAGAAAATAAATGTACAAGAGGATCCAAATAGTTGTGCATAAACCCAACTCCTTTTTTGCACAATTTGCAGTTTGTGTTGAAAGTTAAACATGGTTATTTAAACCTTCTGATGCATTCTTAAACTTGTATCTTCTCCATGACCTTACCAGATCACGCATTTGTGAGTTCTCATGATGCCGCATCAGGTGCGACCATTGCTGAGAAGTGGCAGATAGCGTTATATACACTTACTGGAAGACTACATCAGAAGAAAAAGACAGATTAAGGCACCACTGTTGGAAAAATTAAGGTAGCTTGTAGTTACAACAATAACGAAAGCCATAGTAAGTACTATTCTTAATTGCCAGCAATTCCTAGACTTCAATAAAATATTTGTAAAAAAAAAAAAAAAAAGAAAAGGATGCTTGTACCTGAATACAGTTTCCTGATGTCTGATTGTTTCAAACCAAGACTCAGTCCTCAGCATAATCAGCTTTTTTTTTTTTATGGTAAGATGAAAAGCCAGGACCTACATCCATGTATTCACAGGTCACATTTCACTGCTTTGTTCTGAATAACACCACAGGAGAAAAAAACCAAAACAATCCAAAGCACAGTTTGTAACACTGATACTTCATCTCTGAGATGATTAGATGGGCAGAGACATTGAAATACAAAACTAAGTTTTCTGTTCATTTTGAAAGCCTTAGTCCTCAGGAAGGGAAGGTGGAGGAGGAAAAAAAAAAAAAAAGGCCAAACTTCATTACATTATATCATGAGAAAAACCAAAGTCACTCAAAGAGATTTAATAAAATTAGGAGTTGAAAAGTGTTCAAATTACTTTTCCAATTCAAGTAAAGTATTTCAAGTATATTAAAATGTTTCAGAGGAAAAATTTCTCCATGGTTATAATTCTAATTGCTTTTATAAATCCATAAAAAAGAAAGGGAGTCTCTACATATATCCCATATTCTTCCAATGCATGCACATGTTTTCTCTGAAGAAAAAAAGTCATCACAATCCAGTTGTTTCTTAACACTGATTTCAGGCACATCTTCCAAATACCCCTTCAGTTTTCACCAAAAAGGTTAATCACTGGGCATAAAAGCAGCAATTTTTTTGTTGCTGTTGTCTACATGGGTAATGAGCAGGTTTCGGTTATTAAAGAGCTTGATGCAGAGTCTGAAAAAAGTTCCCATGTCACTCCAAAATCCAACAGCTCCTTCTCCTCTGAGGCAGCTTTTGCAGTCAGATCTACCTAGAAGAATCTTACACAATTCAGATAAAATCTCTTGGATCATACAAAAAAGAAGAATGTACCTGGTTTGTCTCTATAGCTTCAATATTATTTTACCTTTTTTTTCTTTAATACCTTTAAAGTGCCCTAGTATATTTATTTCTTTATGCTCATTTAAACTTTCACAATTACATAAAAAGGGAACACTCTGTGTGATTACTGTGTTTTGAGAGACAAGAAGAAAAGGAGAGGAACATCAGAAAACTCATCTTAAAGCAGCTTTTCTAGTTAATGTCCGTTTGCTGAGTTTGTGCAGCAGAGACTGTTTTCCAGAGGGGTTTATGATAAACCCAGCCATCTCCCTGCAATTTGAAGAGAAAATACGGTTACAATAAAGACACCACTCCGGGAGAATTCCTTTCACACAACTATTAGACCGATAGCTGTGAAAACCAGTGGGACATAGCTTATATCTTTAACTCCCACTGATTAAGACAGAGAACAACGCTGCAGGTTTCCCAGACTACTTCAGAACACATATGGACTCTTGCCGCGCCACAGTGCTCTCTGGGAATCGACTGCACTTGTAATTAACCCAGATGCAAAGCCACTCTTCTCAACTTCATGATCCAGATTACTTTATAAAACCAAACAAGAAGCCAGCAGAGGCGCAGCTATCCAGGACTGTCAGCTCTAACACAGTCCAACAGCTTACTCAGAAACAAAGCAGCTCAGGATTACATTTGAACATTTTCTGAGTAGATCTGTATCTAGCATTAGCAACAGAATTTCACCTCTTCTAAATCTAGATACTAACAATATAAATATCTAAATCTGAGTCAGTAATACTAGCATAACTTTAGAGAACAAAAAACTTCACTGAAGCTAGCATATAGTCCTGAACTATCTCAAAGTTATCATACCAGCAGTCCCCAGGCTTCCTGGCCAGGCTGTAGCTCACCTTGTTAAAAGTCTTACAGTATTATTATTACTACCATTACAGAATAGAGTTTAAGCCATCAAACAAATAAGCTCCATCCAAAACATAACATACAAGAACAAAAAAAGTTCAAAGGCGTGAGACACTGATCTGAAATCAGACTTCACTGTCCACTGTCTCAGAGATTGGTCTGAAAAGCTGAAATGGGATTCCACCTATCTTTTGTCTCAGAGATGGGTGGGAGGAGTTAAGATAAGACTCCAATATCCATTGCCTGGTGGAAGAGTGTGAGGAGCTGAACTGGAACTCCACCATCCATTGCCTGAGGGATGAGTGGGAGCGAGCTGAGGTAATATTCTTCCATTCATTACCTCAAGGATTGGTGGATTGGCCTGAGGTATTATCCCAAGAATTGCTGCAGACACATGTGTGTGCGGACACATGCAGTTGAAGAGCTGACTGCAAGACCAGGGAAACTGATCCACCAGGAAGGTGTAGTATGTGACATGAAGAGCAGAGGTACTCCTCCCAGCTCTTTACAAAAGGGGAAAAGGTAATCACCAAGGGACACATCACCAAGAGGCACATCACCAGGGAGCCACTGCTATGAGGATAACTCCAGAAGGACACCTCAGTGAGGACAGTCTCCACCGATGACTACTAAGGATCCTGAGGGACACCCTCTATGAGACATGGCCATGAAAGCAACTCCACGAGCCACACTCCACGGGGTACCTTTGAGGGGACTCCAGAAGAACACCTCCAGGAGGACACCCACTGCCGAAGGACTCTTGGGGAACGTGCTACTCCAATACCAACTACAAACCCTGAAGAACTCCCACCATCAGCAATGACAACAGTGGATCCCTGGGACACCACTGGATCCACGGTGGTGTCTCTCTCTCTTTCTGCATCCCAAATTCTTGCTTCGTTTTCTACCTTTTTTCCAACCTGTCCTATCACTATCCCCTTTATTACAATAATTTCCCCTTTTTTACAATAACTGTCTTTTTGTAATTTGTAATAAACAAACTGTCCAATTACGGCACTTGACCTTGGTTGTGTCTTAACTTCAGTCTTGGGATCACGAGCTAAAACAGGGTCCGGCACTAGGGTTTTTCCTTCTATTGGACCCTGACTGTTCCTGACCATTTGCAGTGGATGTGTTGGCTGTGAACAGTGAGGACAGTCTATGCAGAAGATCTCTCTGATTCATCAGATTACTTACTCTAACACATTTATGCATACTAGGATTTAGCAGGCAAATGTGTATCGAGAAGATGAGGACATGGAACTACTGAAGACACAAGTCCTTCCATGATTCTTTTTTGTGAAGTGAAAACAGTATTTATGTATATTCATGTGCCTCTGCCTGACGTGAGATTGGCTTTCCAAAGTCTCAGGGACTGATTTTAAGAATACAATAGTAACAGAAGTAACTTTTGGGAATTAAAAAGAAAAAATGGGAAAAAAAAGAAAAAAAGAAAAAAGCCTTCTCTAAAGAAATGGACTCATTGGAATCATTCTCTCTTTTTAAATCTCTACTGTCAATTGAGGACTTGCTATGTGTTTTCATTTGTTTGTTTTTCTGAACCTTAATGGGATAAGGTAGACTAATTTCAAAAGGAAGAAGCAAACAGCTAAAACAAGGGATAGCCTGAAAGATCATAGAATCATAGAATAGTTAGGATTGGAAAGGACCTGAAGATCATCTAGTTCCAACCCGCCTGCCATGGGCAGGGACACCTCACACTAAACCATGTCACCCAACGTTCAAAGATGTAGCATCATAAAGAAGGAAAAAAACCAGCCCCCGGAGTTTTATCTAGGAAGATCTTTTCTATTTGAAATATTGAGAACTATAAATTGTATGTTTGTTAGGAACCAGCTCAGTTGATCTTTTATTTTTAACCTGTGCTGTTCTCCTTGTCACTGCTGTAATGGAGAAACAGCCCGCTCATGGTTTCCTGCCTCAATGTTATGCCCTTCAAATGAAACTGCACTCAGTTGAAACACATTTTCTCCTTTGCTTGCTGTTTTCCTGTTGGAAATCTGTCGCACCTGCAGGCAGATGTATTCACAAATACAAGGCAGTTCTTTCCCTGACATGTGCTGAACCTGAAGGATGTATAATAAAAAGTGTTAGTATTCTGCTTTTGACAGAGTCCCCGGGTGTAACCTTCTAAAGGTGCAAACATGTAACTCACTAGTATTACATGGCTCCCCTGGGACCACTCTACTAAGAGTACGGTAACTGCAACAGGGACCACAAAGCTGTTTTAGTTCAAACTGCAGCCTTGCAGGATCTTGACTCTGGAGACCCACAGCCCACATCCCAGCTAGCCTAGTGGTCACCATGCAGACCTTGTGGGATGTAGTCTAATATTACTCTGAACCAAAGTGCTGCTGTAGTACTTGCTGCTTTATTCCTAATCTCAGAAAAATTCTGGATCACCTAATAATGCTGAGGATCACGAAGACTCAAGCTCCTCATGCTGTGAGCTCTGTATTTTTTCTTAGGGCTGACAGCAGAAACCTTTCATGGACCAAGTCCTGACCTGGACAGTCATCAGTCCTCAATGTTTGTTGAGGATCTGTCTGCATCCTGTTAACTGTATTGTGCTAATTAATGCCTGCAGAAGTCTCTGGGGAAATTCACTCCGTGTGGTATGACCCATAAATTGTTATGTTACTGTTTCTTATCTGTCTTGTCCTAAAACCATCAAGACTTTACCTGTAAAATGCACTCATAATTTCCTAGAGATTCTGTAGATTGATTGGGTAGGTCAGGAGGACAATTTTGATAATGTAACATTCTACTTGTGTAACATCAATTTTTTCATTACAAAGTTATTTTGGAGAGAGGGGTTTATTACACTTTGTGAATACCAGTGTCTATTTTTGTGATGGTGTACAAATGCTTTAATTGATTTGCTTTTGGAATGAAAACTTACTGAATATAAGTCATTTATTAATGAAGCTCCAATTGTGCAGACTGTAGTCTGATTTCAAACGGAATCAACAGATTTAATATAACTGGCTATATAAGACTTGCTGATTTAAAGTGAATTAATACATAAAGCCAAATCCTTCATTTAGGTTTTCAAAATTTTACTTCCCATCTTATATGATTACATCTTTGGGGGCCGAGGTCATGTTGTAAAAAATCCATACCTCACCTGTGGATTACATTGCCAACTACTATTTTCAGTAGCGCAGACTAAGTGTGTGGAAAGAAAATACTTTTGCTTAGTGCCTCAGATATGAAGGTAAATATTTTAGGATGTATATTTTCTACTCTATGAGAGAAATTGTAACATCACCAATTATTAGTTGAGTAAATCTGAGCCATGGGGCATGCCTACTAGAGCAACGGACATACACAACAGAGATACCTGAGATAGCACCAGTGTCCTTGTGTACTGAACCCCAGCAGTTCAGCCTTGCTTGGTAGCCTAACCATGACTTTTGGACTTTGGAGACCTGAGAAAGTAGCTTTGCACAGCCCTGTAGTGCTCCGTCTGTCTGCTGCTGTGCCCCATGTTATAACAGACAGCTTCAACACAGTACATGAGGGACAAGAGAGCAGTTACAACTTTGAAGAAGATTGAGATTTATCTCAGAAACATTCAGCCAGACAATAAGCTATGATATATATCTATATATAACACAGTATGTAATAGGTCCAAGAGAGACAGCATGCAATACAACATGAAAACAGCTTTTCATTTAAATGTATGCAATTAAAAGACCCAGAACAAAAAGTGAGAGGCAAAATCTGAGAGGAAGAAAATTGTTCTGAGAAACCCCAAGGTTCAGAATATAGCTGTGGAAGACAGATAATGAAATTTTATTTCAAATATGTGCAGATAAAGGAAAAGGCTTGGCCTGGGCCTCACTGAAAAAAAAAAAAAAAGAGAAAAAAATCACAGAAAGAACATTTCCAAAGGTGGAATTAGGAGTTTTAGTACTGCCTACTTTTTGAAGAACAAAAGAATCACAAAGGCCAGGATGCCCTTAGGGAAATCTCAATAAAGGAAAATCATGACACCTGGTAGTGAAGCTTATTCTGCATATTAAATGAGTTTATGAAAAAAGCAATTTTGCCAGTGATCAAAGCCTCTCTGGAGAACTCAAGAAAAAGCAGCAAAAGGAGAGAGCAGAGCTACTGACCAGACTAACTAAAATGTTAATACTTTACCGTTCCACAGTAGAGGTCAAATGTTCTGTACATGAAAACTAAAGAAAAGTCCTAGAACAATAGTCTACCAGGGGCATGTTCCTCTTTGTAGAAATGACTAGTGATGTGCAGGAGTTGCCAACTACCACAACCTTAAAGACAGAAGATACCAGGATTGAAAGAACCTAGTCGTCACTTGCACAGTCACCCAGGAATTATGTAGTATGGAAAATAAAATAAAAGGTAAAGTCCAACAGCTCCGCATTTTCTATTTAGTTGATGGGACAAAATGTGTGTCCCTTGAATGGCATTTTTGTCAGATAGGCCAACTCTTAATCAGGTATGGGCATGTATATAGGTATATTTATATATGTGTGTGTAAGTGTATATATATGTGTATATATGTGTATACATTTCTTGAAAATGAGATGAAAGAGTCTGTGGAACTGGTTACATAAAGACAAATACTTCCAGCCTCAAGCAGACCTGTTACTTCTGAGCTTTGAAGCATAGGTGTATCCAATCAATATTTCAAGACATTGGAGCATACCCTAGGTAAAAAGAAAAATCAAAGTATTTAGGACAACAGTACAATAGCAGAAGATAAGACTAGGAATGAAAGCTTGTCCGTACTGCAGAATTGCATTTTTATCGATATGGATGTTTGTAACAAATTTAATGTGACAAAGTCCTAGATTGTGTGATTAAGCTTTTCGAGTAGAATTAAAATTTTAATAAATACTGAGCACATCCCCAAAAACATGAGATAGTGACTTGTTTTGTCAACTGATAAGTTATCGTTTAGAAGGACTGCAGGCACAGTCCTATGCTGTCTGCACTTGCTAATTTCTGTGTCATCACAAGTGATGTGTGGCGATGATGAAGTTAGACATACCTACAATTCTGAGGGTATCCTCACAGCCTTAACTCTTTCTATGGAACTGTGCATTATTCTCATTCTGATTGATAAAGGAAGCATCAGGAGCTAGTTATTCATGGTTATATCCCATAGAGACATCCATGATAGAAGAGCTCTTTTTTTGACAGTTTCATATTCTCAGATTGAGAGGACACATGCAGTTTTCACATAATACTAGCAACATGCAGTATATGCACTCCTTATAACAACTCCTACAGAAGCAACATCCTTTTGGATCCCTAAAGGTGTTTTATTTGTGAATTGTTTGAGTTCATACAGATTTAGAAGCTGGAAGAAGTAGGTAAGTGATAGACTACATTAATGGCATTGAGTGGTGGTTTTAATTACGGGAATATTATATCCAAAATACTGCAAAACTCTTCGTTTACTTCTTGCAGTAAAAAATTATAAACCCTGGTTTTTTTTAGTAGGGTTTGTTTGTTGGGATTTTTTTTTTTATTGTCATGGATCACAATATCATGAGAAATCTAAAAAGCCTCATTCTCTCCAAATTTCACTTCAGTGAGAATCTAACAGGAGGAATGAAGCTGAGAAATTTGAACAATGTCAAGTCATGACTCCTTCCAGAAGCAAAACCATGTCATAACTATTTGAATTATGTTTTGTTTGATCATGCTTTCTTTCCCTCAATTTTATTTTTGGCAAAATAACAGGAACTATCTACTGCCTATAAAGTTACTTGGTTTAGCAGCTAACAGGCTGGGCTTAGAGTCCATTAAACAGACCACAACTTGTGAGCTCCCAGTATCAAGAAGGCTCTATGATGGCGAGTGTACATCTCCTACCACCACCAAACTGGAACATAAGAGAGGGAAGGAGAAGATAGGATGTCCTACAGATATCAGAGTTAGCCCAGGAAAAATAGTCTATTATTGGTTTCTTGAGAAATTAACTACATATCATGGAAATTGGAGAATAAGGAAAATGAGAAGTTTAATGCCACAATTACATTTTCTAGTCAGAAGATTAAATCAAGAAAGGTTTTCATTACTTGCAAAATTATTTTCTCCATGTTCTGACTTGTATTTCCCATAAAATAAAAAGAAGTCAAGCACATAGTTCATGTTCTCTGCTTGCACAATAAAAGATCAGACAGCAAAGCTGAATGTTGTTCTTTTCAGATGCGAAAGACTCAACACTTGCTAATACCACTTGATAACAACTGAACAAATTAGTAATTAAGAAGTTTTGTCATCTTGCTGAATGTACTCCCAGAATTTATTTAGAAATTCCAGCTTTAAACCAAATGATATAGATGTATTAAGCTCTTGGAGCTGGTGTTTTCTATCTGGCATTTTCATCCTTTCTTCAGAGCAAAAGTGTAATTACTTGAATAGTTTAATCTAATTTCATCCTTTATGAGTAATATTGGGATGTATTCATACTTTTGTAGCTCTTGATGTCTTCTTAATTAATTGAACAAAAAGAGTAGAGATATTCTTCCACAATAAATACCCAATACACTAATGTTCCTAATAGAGGAGAAATCACTTTTTTTTCTTTTAATATAATAGTTCTATTACTCAAAAAAGCATCAGTTTAGATCTCTGATATACCATTTTCACATTCTGACCACAAGTGATTATACAGTTAGTGCACTGTATACAAAAGATAATGAAAAGCCCTTGTTTCCCACATACAAAAAGCACATAATTTTCAAAACCAGATAATTCATATGTTCAAAGCCCTACCAAAGCTGTGAGAAAATCAGTTAAAAGAGGCAGATTAAATAAATTGTGCAGCTGTTACTGTTGGACCAAAAATTCCTTTTTCCCACATGAATGACTTTATCATAGACTCTGGAGACATGTATATCTCCCGAGCTCTCCGGGAGCTTTTCTACTTCATCTGACCTATTTAAATCATAAGGAAATGTCCCAATCACTAGATAAATGAATCATTTTTTTCTATAAAAGTGTTTTATAAAAAATGGAACATCATCAAAAGGATAGATTTTGCAATGCCTAATAATCTGACCATGATAAGACTTTGATAAGATCAGTGGAATCAAGACTCCTCAAGTAACTGAAACAAGGTATTCCAGACCCAAGATGAGCAAATAAAATGGACCAGAAATTCTTTTGCGTGCATTTATTCCAAA
Source organism: Coracopsis vasa (assembly GCA_026283785.1). Classification (NCBI taxonomy): domain Eukaryota; kingdom Metazoa; phylum Chordata; class Aves; order Psittaciformes; family Psittacidae; genus Coracopsis; species Coracopsis vasa. The sequence continues at coordinate 14,504 of JANHGB010041874.1, forward strand.
TTTGAAAATAACACCACAATAGTTACTCTCAAAACCAAAAGCAGTATTTGAATTTAATTTATAGACAGGCCCACAATTTTAATTTAGTGATAACCTCAACTGATTTTCTTTACTATACTATTTGAACAGCTCTTCTTTTGCCCACACCCAATAAATAGCTAGCTCCACAGACTTAAGCATAATCCTACAGTGCTACCCTGTGATGTCCTCCATGAAGACTGAATATAGCACAGTATGAAAAAGATTTTTAGCTTTGCTGTGTGAATTTTAGACTTCCATTTAACTGTAAAGAGTGTTAATTAAAATTTAACTGACAAATATTAATGTTAAAATAATACTCATTTTTATGTATATAAATGTCCCATTCTGAAAATAGTAGTATAGTATTTTGCAGGTCAAACAGTCATATTACCCCTGTTCTACAGTTGAATGTTCAATTTCATTAGTGTCACTGCACATTAATGTAGGGTTTTTCTAATATTACAAGTTAGTACATATATAATTATGCGCATGATTTGTATATATATTTTTGTTAGCTCTGTCGGTTATTTTTATGTCAGGATAACTCATCTTGACAGTCATGGCTACTGGAAGGAGAGTACTAAGAGACAATGTGATCACAGTTCAGTCTAGACTGCAAACGTTACTTTTCCATCACTACTACCTTCTTAGGCAAGAAATATGTTCTTGACAGCAGCGTTAATGATGACACCTGGTGTCTTATTAAACAACTGCAGTGAAAATCCACTCTTCAAGCCTTTTTAATGAGGGTATAAATGTGATTAATGTGTCCAGTTACCCTCATGCAAAACAGAATTTATATGTTTATTCGTAAGCCTAAGCTATTGTACTTATATCTCTCTTCTATATTGATGAGTTATAGATAACTCCACAGAGTCAGAACAATCTGGTTTGTATTGAATCATGACATGAGTCCATAGCGGAAGAGAAATCAGCAGGTATGATATCATGGAATGGATCAACTACTTTACTGACTAACACCTGACTTTCACATCTGCATGGGAGGGAGTTGTGGTTTTGTAATACACTTTCAGACACAAAATGTAACCTGCAGTTATATTCTGTCATTTCACTTCAGCTTCCAGGAGATTATCACAAAAGGTTTATCATTCTTCTTGCAAACGTTATCTGCAGGTTAATGTAGCTTTTTCAACAGACTGTCTATGGTAGGTAACAATATTACTTACCAGTCCACTGTCACAGGGAAAGGAAATAAAGGGAAAGACCTACGCAAACAGAGGATCGGTGTTCATTGCCCACATGAGAAACAGTCTTTGAAGCAGACAGACAGGACAATGAATAATATTGAGGAATTTTATTCAACCGGTTGCTGCAGTGGACTACTTGCCCTCAATGGCTGTAAGTGACAGTGTCTTTCATGTCAGCAAATGTTTATCACAGACGTAACATGACCCAGGCTCAGCAGGCAGGGTTTATTCTGCTGTTTCTCCACAATAGTTGTGATAAATTGTTCTCACATATGAACAGAAACTGAAATTTTGTTGAATCTTACCTACTTTTAGCCCAGAAATACCTGCACTACTTGTAATTCATTCTCTCTTCATTTTTTTCTCGTAGTTTTTAGATAAACAATCATGTTAGGACTACTGAAGAAAGAAGCTTCAAAAAAATCACATCATTAAGACTATTCAGGTATTCATGAAGTACTGAAATATGGATAATGACTCAAACACGTCAGTAAAATGATCATCTGTCCCCAATTAATATTGATATATTGCAGTTGTGAAGGCTTTTAATGATCATATTACTAGGAAATTATTGCTGCTCATATAATTTGTCCTTATAATCATGTATTTATCATAGATACAAAAGACAAGTTCCCCAAGAGGACTATTAAAGCCCATTTCTGCTGATTTTTAATTGGTAGAGAAGACAGTCTTTACACTTATGGGGGAACTACCATCTTTTTATCAACATGAATGTCTCCTTTTAATTATAGTATACATATGCTACACATACTGTATGTTTTATGGGCATGGAATGTAACAGCAATTCTGAAAAATGTCTGTATGGGGTGGAATAGATAACCAGTTAGGCAAGAACCAGCCTGAATAACTTTCTGAAATTGTCTTTAGAGGGGAAAATGATGAACTAAAAATATTAACAGTTTTTCTCAGCCTACTTTGGAGACCAATTATGTATGAGTCTATTCAACTGCACAGTACTTCTGTAACTCATGGCTGCAGGGGGTGGATCCCAAAATAATGCTACAGGTATCTGAATGGAGTGTTCGATACACTGTATAGATTTCACACCACTGAATTTTATAGGCTTAAAGATAAAATGAGGGCACCATGGCTAATCATTAAATCTTACTTTGCAAAATGACATATCAGATATATAATTGCCTGACTGCTTCCATAAACAGATTACAACTGAATGTTGTATCTTCCATCTAGTCCTCTCTGCAAATTAATAATATACATGGCCACTCGATATACTTTTTATTATGATTAAAAATCCCAGGGTCCTGAAATTATAGCTTGTTGGCTGCATAATTGAGAGAGTTATCTGGTGGATGCATTTCCCCTGTGATTACAAATAGTGTCAGACTTGAGGCCTACTAAATATGAAATTAACTGGTTTTGTTTCTGCATTCTTAGGGCAGGCATTACCATCAATCTCAGAGAGTATTTTGCTTATAAGGACTACAGTGCCACGTGCAGATATAAAACAAAAACTTTCAATGAAGCCATTTTTCCAGCTGCCCTTTTCTTTTGATTGACTAGTGTAAGAAAAAGTTACCAGCTAAATTCTGCTCAGACTTGTGATGCTGATGGTTGCTCTAATTATCAAAATTAACATATAGAAAATGCAGTTCTCCATTAAGCTTTCCAATTCTGAAATTTCTCTTGGGTGCATGCTGCCTGTGATTCACTCAGATATTTTCTAACATATGAGGTAGCAAATGCCTTCAGTGCAAACCTGAAAAGTGGATTAAGGCTGCTGGTTGCTGGAAGATACACACACATACAAGGGAGATGGGGAGAGAAACTTGGCAGGTCTCAGCAACATCTTGGGATGTTGCTCTTTGGCATGTCGCAGTGGGTTAACATCACAGCTGCTCCAGCTTGGAGAAGCAGCAGAAGACGCCTGCTCTCACTTCTCTGCCTGGGGTTATTGGCAGGTGCCCATAGTCAGCAGCTGCCAGAAATTGGCCCCATATGAACAAGAAGTGTCAACTAGTCTCCAGTTCTGCTTTATTAGTTATGTATGACAAGCCAAATGATAGTCTTTGTATCTACCATCTCCCTACCCCTGACATTATTGCCCAGACAGTGCTGTATAATGAGACTATATGTACCTTGCTCTGCAAGGTCTCTCATGAAATCACCAACTCTCCCTTAACCCTCTTAAAGATCGTTTGGAAGATTGACTGCATCTTTTTTGCCTTGGGTTCTGTGTTTTTATTATACAATGCTCAAATTTCTTTTTTTTTTTTAATATAGTTCTTTATTATAAAAAATACTTTCTTATTATTATGTTTTTCCTTGGGGATGTGTGTTGTGTGTTTAGCTATAATTGTGTGTCTAGATTCCCCCAGGGAACTCAAGTGGGCTCTCTTTTCAACATGTGTCTAGCTTTATAAACTCTGATTACAGGTCTGTTCTGTATCACAATTCTACTTAGGATAAGTTATTTATGTGCAAGTTTTTACACACACAGAGAATAATTGCGGACTATCATAATTTTCCCTTCCTCAAAAGTTGTCAAGGTTGTTTTGTTTGGGTTTTTTGTTTGGTTTTGGTTTTTTTTCTTTCATGAAAATAAAATATATCTGCCCTGACAGTAATTGCAACCTTCCTTCATAAGAGAATCAAAATGGCTGATAGTCTAGTAAACTGCAATGAAATCAATTAAAGCTCAGCAGAAACCTAATCCAAGACACTGCAATTATCATTCTAGCCAACACAGGAAAAATGCTTGCACGATGCCTGAAGCTGGAGAACAGATATTACATTCCAAGTGGAAGTGTGAAAATATTCCTAAGTATATTAGAGTATGTCTTATTGAAAAAAAAATCAGTAACTGGACTGATAAATTGCCCTCTGTCTTCCCCCACCTAAGAAACAAAAAAACCCACAAAAACCCAGTCAAAAACCAACTAAACAAAACCAAAGTAAGAGCAAACAAAACCTCAATACTGTCTTGAAAACATATCTCCTTTGACTAAAAATGAAACCTTTCATCCCCAGGCAATTTTAAAAGAAAATAAGTTAATAAAAAAAAACACTAGAGTTACAAAAAGGAGGAAAACCAATGTGGCTTCACGTTACTATCCGGAGTAGGACAATCAGAATATTTGTTTCACTAGAAGGATTTTAATTTTGAGGATATGAAACCAAAAGGATCACTCTCAGACTTACCAAACACATGTTCTTACCCTCTAGCCACAGCATATCCTAGGTCAGCTGCTCTCAGCCTTTCCTGCTGACACGGTAATTCAACATAAATGGTTAAACTCCCAAGTGAGGGTCTCAGAAGGTTAAGGACTCATGCTAACCTATTTGCTCATGGGTTCAACTACCACATAGGCATATTGTGTATTGTGACCCATCTCCAACAGGATATGTTGCAGCTGTCCTAATTCTAAATATTCCCTTTCTTATGATAGTTATCTGTGGGCAGATTTGATCTTGGGTCAAATCCTCGATCTGGATAACGTGTCACTTGTCTCCCCTTGTATGGGCTTTTTCTGAGACTTGCTTTTGTCACACAGGCTGAGATGAGGCTTCCCTATTGCTTTATGTTGGAGCTGGAAAATGTGTTAAATATGCATTGAGCTAAATAGGAACCTTGAGGATGACTGGAGTCAATGGCTGCTACACTCAGTGCTTATTAGCCAGCAAGAGTCTAATCTTCCCTCCTGGAAAGCCAAAATCAGAAGAGTAGCAACAACAAAGAAATAAGACCCTTTTCCATCCCTTCTGATAGTGTCTCATTCTCACAGGTGCTGTAGTTTCAGGTGACTTCAGGCAATTTGCATTCAAACTGTGAATTTCACAATACGTTTTTTAATGTGTCAAGAAAAGCAGTGCTGTGACACTCAAAGCCCAGTCAAAACCTAAGTATCCTGTAGGTCATAGTATGTGACTTACTGCTGTGTTCTTCACAAGTTTATATGTCATATTTCATGAAAACTGTGGTTTTTCCTTTATTTCCCCACTTGCTCTTCTCTTGTTATGTTCCATCTACACTATCACAGACCTAAGGAAAAAATATAGTCATCTCTTGTTTTCCCGTGGCACAGCAGTGCAGGAATCTGAGTTCTGATCTCAGCACTAAAGATATCACTATGCTTCCTGAGTCAGGTAGCTCACTAACTAAATTTCACATCATAGATAAATACATGGAGAGAAAAAACAGCAGTGACGAATTTCTTTTCATCTGTCTGTGCGGCTGAAGACACAGCTTGACACCCCCTTAACAAATGCAGAGTTGACTTGAGCTGGAAATTTTGAATTCATAGCCTCAGTTTTCATAGAGTACAGGTTACACTGCATAAAAAGTTTTGGTATTTCCCTATGTCTTAGAACATTTCTGTTTCCTTGAAGTGTCTGTAATGAGTAAAAAGCTTTTACCTGCCTTAAAAAGGCAAATGGGTTAAACGATGTAAGAATTCTTATTTTTTGTTTAATTAAAGAAACGGGAAAGCATCTCTTATGGCTGCCCTGATGCATGCCAGTGTCAGCTAGATATGATTTAAGGCAGCCAAGTTATAAACCCTGAAAAATGTGGTTTATAACGGAAACAACTGACCCTGAACTTCAACGTCATGTGCACAGAGCTATAATAGTTGCTGGCTGGCACTCACTTTCCATCTCTCACTTCAGTCAACAGATAAAAAAAAAATATGCTGCTCATTTACTAACATATAGTTTAGGTTGCCCATGAATGAGCATTCAATTTCTCTTCTTCCTCTGGCTGTTGCACAACGTGACTCTGATATTCAGCAATCAGGGAGATGTAAGCTTGACTTTGCTACTTCTAAAGTCAAGGTGGCTGCTTTGCAGATTTCCAGTTTGCACATAAGGTTTTGTGGGCTTGGAATACTTTTCCAGGTTTGGCTCATGCTAAGCAATTTTTTTCCCAGGCCTTATTCAACACTTCTTCAATAAGAACGCACTGTATGAAGAAATATTATATCAGTATTACTCAATATCGCAGTGGGGTAAGAGCCAGGAGGCTTCAGTGGGAAACAACAATCTCCCAGGAGCACTCACCTAACTGGAATAGCCTGGGAAAAACCCCCTAGGACTGTGTGTCTGTCCTGCTTTTCCAGCTCTTGGGTTATGGGCAGCCACTTAATAAGCAGAGACTGCTCTCTTTCTATCACACCAGTAACTTGCCAGCTTTTCCAGAAAGAAGCATTAGGAACCATACAGCTTTACTTCATTCCTTTCAATACTAAAATACAAGCAGTTTCCCAGCTGGTCTGCTCCCTGTCCTTTCTCTGGCCTGCCGTGTTGCATTAAGGGAAGGTGCAGGGCAAGGGATACCCTGGTGAATTTGCTTCTGCAGCTCGCAAGGGCAGGTAGTCCTCAGTCTGTAAGAACAAACTGCATTTTCCAGTAGGAGCACAGACAAAGCAGTTGAAGCTACAAAACTGGTGGTCTCTTTGAAAAGGTACATGGAACAAAGTGGGATGATCTAGAACAGGCAGAAATAATGGCTGAAAATTTATGCAGAGACTGTGTAGATAGGATTGATCTAGATTAGGAAACAACTAATTACTAGGGAGAAGAGATAGGGGAGTGCCCAAGCCTCCACAGGCATTCCTTTCTCTTAAATCAGGGTTTCTAACATCAACTAATTGCTAGTAATTTCAGGTAACTCAAGAGTTTGAAAAGGCAAACATGGTTTGCTTTGCCACCATGCGTCAGCAGAGTATGCAGAACTGTTCACAGTGAGGTAAGTGGTAAATTCTAATTAAATTTGAACAAAATATATCAGGTTTTTATGACAGATGAGGAAAAATGTCCTTTTGCTAAAAAAATATCTGCCTTTGATTTGGGAAAATAATATTTGGAAGTTTTGAGATTTTAAGAAGCACTCAACATCTGAAATAATTTTAAGATGGTCCAAATTACTGCTGTAGCTTTACAGCAAAGGAGACATTAATTGGACCCGGAGGAACCCAAAAATTCACCCAGAGGACTGAAAATCAAAAAGGCTTAAGGTTGCTTTACAAGCAACGTGATTTTCAGCTTTTTCTCTCCATACCTATCACCCTGGAAAGATATCTCTCTGTTGGACAGGTAACTGAGAGATATTTTTTATTCAAAAGTTGGCTTTAAGCCCCAAAATTTTCTTGCCTGGGAAATAAAATCTTTGGGACAGAAAGGTAAAAAAAAAAGCACCTGAAACAAACCCTCTAAAATATTTTCACTTTCTATGGGACAAGTTGGAGCTGGGCTAGAAATGTTAGCTATTTGCTGGGTAGAGCCATGTCAAGCATGTGGAATGCCTAGACTCCATTAGGATTTTACAGAACTCAGGCTTTTTGAGAATTCAGCAGCTTTCAGACTTCTGAAAGTCTCAACACATCATACCTACAGATGCTATAGACTGGGACAATATTACTGGCTTCAGCGGATTCATGCAATCATAGCATCAATAGGATTCTATGTGAGCTGGGAACCTAAAGGATATATATTGTATTTGATGGTGATTTGATGAGATTTCAGCAACCAAAACACAAATATTCTGATAAGCCAGTTATTTTGACCTTATCTTTTTTTTTTTAAACAAAGGGTACTTGGGATAGGAACCTACGTAAATCATTGGTACCAGAGATTCAAAAGTTATTGAAGTTTTCAAAAAGGAAGAATGCAAGCCTATATTAAGCCTCTGTTTCAGCACAAAAGTCACAAATAAAGGGTCAGCACTTGCTTTTAAAATTTAAACGAGTAATCTGCAGTTCTGTGCACCCAGAGAAGATCTGGTTTTAATCAGCAAGACAAGGCTAATTTCCAAATAATACCTCAGAGCAGCTCTTCTCATTAGGTTGTTGACCTTTTCCCAAGTGAAATTAGACGAAGTTCTGTTATCTCCTCACATTTATATACAACTGCTGAAAATCTGGAAGTCTCTATAGTTTTGAAAGTATATGTGTTCTTTTTGTGTCTGTCTTAGCATTTTTCACGTGAAGTTAATACCTGACCCAAATGATACTGAATAGAGAGAAAAAAAAGGAAAAAAAACATATCTCTCAGCATGAAAAGCCTAACTTTCAGTGTTCATCTCCAGTGCACCCTTGAAAGGAAAAGGAGCCATTAAATGTTCCTTCCTGTAAAGCAGAGGAATTAATAGCAGTTACATTTAAATATTGCTTACATTGTTTAACAGGCAGTCTTTTATAATGTCAAGTTAATGAGAATGCCAATCAAAGAGGAATACTGTATGTTAAAATATACAAATGAGACATTAGCATCGTGAAGTTGCTGTCATCTTTACATCATGTGGCATGGTGCCAATGTGTGAGAACTTTTCCAGGAAATGGCCAGATTTTAATGAAAAAGATAAGTGATTACTAAATTCACAGTGTTTGCTACTTCCATGACAGATGAGAGAAGAAAGCAAAGCTCAAGCTTTTCTCAAGAAAGCATGCTCAAGCATAACTTTATTTTGTGTAACCTGAACAAAAAGCACAGTTCATGGTGTCTTGAACAGAATGTGATTGTAATCAGGTAATAATTAAATCTGAAAAAACTAACCATTGTTCTCTGAAAGCCATGAATTACAGAATTAGTTTAAAACTCTGCTTTTACAGGCACATTTTGTTTGTATTTTAGGAGCTGATGTCTTCATTTTGTTTTAACTGAGTGCTGAGTGGAAATGGAAGCAGCATAGCTAGCCTCTGCAGCAAAGAGTCAGGAAAATTCCCTAAGCTTAACAAATCCAGGGCTCTGGTGGAGCCCAGGGCTTGTCAGAAGTTGTGCAAACAGTTTTGACTAGAAAATTCTTTCTCCAGACTCTACACAGGGGTATTTATAGTATTGCCATGTAATAATTAACTGTCAAAGTTAGCTAAATTTGCGCTGGTGAACAGTAACTGGATCCTGCTACACTGGACCTATGTATTTTAACTTAAAAATCTAGTCCTGGTTGGGATTTCTGGGGCAGTGGTGAAGGGTTCTCTGGGGGGAGTGGAAGTGTGTGGCTACTCTGAAGACCCCTGGAGCTTTAAGCTCTACAGAAAAATAACCTTTTAGTCCAAAGGACCTGATGTATACACGTCGCAAACAACCTTTTCCCAGAAGTTCAAGGCTTGTGAGGTTCTGGTTTATGTCTTCAGAACACTAGTATCCAAAGGATATGTGTGACGTACTATACAGCAATTTTTACTTAGCCTGACCTTATACCTTTCTTTGGAAAATATTTTACATTCCAGGAAATTCATTTATTTACTTGACTTGGGGAGTTTGTCTGAGTGTTTGTTTTATTCTGGATTGAAAGCTCAAAATTTACTGCCTTTCTTACTTGCATTTTCACCTTGAAAATCTTTCTGTCCTTGATCTATTTACAATTGTTTAAGGGGAATGAAATATTTTAATGCCACCTGAGTTTAACATAATTCATGTTCTAATAAATACCAAAAGGCATCCTGGTGACTGTTGCATTACTGTAAAGAGTTTCTTTATTATAAAAATTATTATATTAATATGGCCTCAAATGTAAGATGCCTAAGGCATATGCCATGTACACATTGTACATTTAATTGCACATTGTGCATTTAATTATTTGACATAAATTTTAATTTAACAGCATTATACCATTTCATGCTTCAGCCACACATTGTTCTTCACTTCCTTTTTTGATATAATAGGAATTTTAGGAGTAATTTCATTTTCTTGCAATATTGATGAAGAAAGACAACTAAATCCCTCAATGGTTTCTTTTCTTTCCCTGTGGAAAGGAAAAAAAGGCACATTATATATTTTAGGATTCTGTTTACATATCTGTTCTTATCAAACTGGAAAATAAGATTTATTCTATGTGTTTTAAAAAAGTTGTGTCAGTAAAATAAAACATGGGAACAATTAGAATGCCTGCAGGGCATCTTCTGTAAAAATGTGGCTTTGGGATTTTCTTTCTCTAAACAGAGGCCAAAATTTAGTTTTTATAACAATGATGAGTGTATTTTACCAACTCTTTTAGTATCTGTCAGTACAACCTGAGTTAATGTAGGTTCTCCCCTCTTCTTCCATTGTATTGTGAAAGCTGTGAAACTACGAAACTTTATGACTTTTTTAAACTTACAACTTTAACAGTACATTTTAGTAGGAGACTGGTTTGTGTTTTGTGGGTTTCTTATACTGAAAGCAAAGCTTAGCCCAAGCTGCAATTCTTCAAAACCCAATAAAGAATGTGCTAAATAAATGCACAATGATGAGAGAGGCTGGAAGGCTGAACCGCTCTGCTCGTGCTGCAACCCACAGTAGAACCGAAAAGAAACTGGTAGCACTTGCCTTTCTTGCTCTCTCCTTTGCCCATGCCTAAATAGAACATCCCCAGGCCACTGCAGCTCCTTGTCTTTACAGCTATCATGCCCCTTAGCCCCAGCTCCTTTGTACGTTCAAGTGAGATATATTTTCTGGATCCTGATTGCCTGATCTGAGAGACTAAAAGTGAATTATCTCTGCTGGGCCAAACTGGCTGCAGTAAAGCTTTTTCTTCTTCTTTTAAAACACTGGGAGGCCCTGCTGAAGTAAAGAAAACCAAAGCTTAGCGTCTTGACATTCAAATGAAATGTAGGAGGTGGCACACTTCCAGTGCAGATTAAGAGTAATATTGTAGACCACAGAGGTAAAAAAAACTTTGGGACATTACTTAGTAGATCTTCTGCTTTTGAAGGGAAGTCTCCTGCATTATTTCCTGAATAGAGCCCTGGGACAGCATGGATAATGCCTGGTTGTAGGTTATTGCCTTTGTGTCTGTAGAAGCCCCTGTTAAACAACCAGTAAGTGAGAGAGATGATAGTTTAATTAACCTCATTATGTGTCAAATTAATACAGTCATAACTCAAAAATCATTCCCTTAGTTTTCTTCTATTCAGCTATGCTTCATGAGTAACCCAAACCCTCTTTCAAATCCTGTAGGCGTCTGCTTGGCAGTGGTTTTCCTCCTGCCACTGAAACTGTTCATTTCCATAAATCAGCAGTGCCTTGGAAATCCACAGAGGCCATCACAGGGCTCATTTTCAGCATCCTTTCTAGTATAAAACATCTATCTTACACTAACTCTTTTGATTATTTTTTGGGGAGGAGGTGTTTTTTAGGATGTTTGTTTCTTTGGGGTTTTTACTATTGTTTCTGAGATTATTTGGGGGAAGACACTATTTATGCTGTGTGTATCCTTTTTGAGAAATAACATTTTAAGAATAAAATCAAGAAAGTGAGATGCTAGATTCTTCTTTTTTGTCAAGAAATGTGTCACACCTGAAATTGAAGGCTTTAATTAGGCTTTCTCCCATTAGCACTTGTCGTGGTTTAAGCCCAGCCCGCAACTCAGAACCAAGCAGCCTCTTGCTCACTCCCTCCTCTTCTTCCTCCCCGTCTCCCAGAGGGTTGGGGAGGAGAATGGAAAGAATGTAACTCCCATGGGTTGAGATAAGAACAGTCCAGTAACTAAGGTATAACACACATCACTACTGCTACCACCAATAATAATAATGATAAGGGAAAGAACAAGAGATGAGAATGCAACCGCTCACCACCCACCAATCGATACCCAGCCCGACCCGAGCAGTGATTTGGCCCTTCTGGGTAGCTGCCCCCAGTTTATATAGTGGGCATGACATGCTGTGGGATGTTAGTTTGGGTCTGGTGTCCTGTCTCTGCTTCCTCCCAGCTTCCCCTCTTCCCTGGTAGAACATGAGACTCAGAAATTCCTTGGTCAGAGTAAACATTACCGAGCAACAACTAAAAACATTGGTGTTATCAGCGTTGTTCCCAGGCTGAAAGTCAAAAACACAGCACTGCACCAGCTACTAAGAAGGAGAAAAATGACTGCTACTGCTGAACCCAGGACAGCACTGAAATATGACAGGGGTTCAGAGACTGTAGTTTGATTTTTAACAGAGCTAGACTTGAAAAATATATTGCTTTGAAAAGTGAAAAGCTTGACCTCAACTGGCTCACAAAGCTATTGGAGGAAGGTGGATGAAATCTTGCTAGGTTTTGGATCAGCTCTTGGCAGCCAAAACCATGGGAAAGAAGACAGAGGTATTCTTAACTACAGTGTTCCTAGGCATTTAACTAACATTTAATTCACAGGTGTGGTGAATTAAAATTCACCAGGTAACTGACAAATATATGCATTACTGCTGATTTGACAAATCCATATTTGTGAAGAACTGCCACATTTTATAGAAAAGATAGAGTTTAAATGATTTGTTGTTAAAAGCTTATTGTAGTCATTTAAAAAGCAGATAGGGTTAAAAGACACTATGAGGTTTTGCACAATTTAGATAAACAGAGGTTCTATCTTTTTAATAGAAGGTGAGGCTTATGTCTCATCTGGTTTTGAAAGTTTTCCATCTTTCTAATTAGCTTGACTTACATCTTCTTTCAGTACTGTTTGAAACACTTGTCATCTCCAATCAACTAGATGATTTGGTATAGTGGCAACTTGATTAGCTGAAAATTAACAAGGTAAAAGGTGTGTTTGTAGCATATTGCTGTAAACTAAGAATATGGCATCTCACCAAGTTTTGAAAGAGTTTTCTGTGCACACTGTGGAGCAATTGCAGGTTGCCATGAAAGATTGCCTTCAGAGCAACAAAAAGTAGCCCTCTATATCCTGAGCTCTGTTAGAGATGTGTGGAGCTTATGGGCCACTGTGGCAGTATCTCTCAGGGTTAAAATTTGGGCTCAGCCACACCAGAACCCTATGGACATCTCCCCAGGAAGGACTTAAGGAGCAGGGAAGTATCCCAGTATCCAGGTATGAATGATTTAATAACTTCTTGAGTAAAAGATTGTTTCTTTGTATTGAGTAGCCCTGGATGGACTTCTATAAATTAATTCAATTATTAAAAAAAACAAACCAAACCAACAACAACAACAAAAAAAAAAACCCAACAACATAAATTTTGGCATTTCAAAGTTGTTTGGCAAGGATTTCTCCTGGATACATTAGAGGTGGGTAAGATCTGGGAAGAGAAATCCAATGGCAGGACTACAAGGAAAACTAAGGGAAGTATCTGTAAAATTTAAAGGGCTTCATCAGAAAGGGACTATATCTGAAGAGAATGATGTAGGTTCAGAGGTAAGATATAAGAAGGAAAAATCCTTTGAGCCAAAACAGGATATCTCAAGCCTGTCAGCGTTTAACAAGCATTTGGAAAATGCCATTAATAACATGCTTTAACTTTTGGTCAGCCTTGAATTTGTCAGGTAGTTGGACTTCATGATCATTGCAGATACCTTCCAAGTGAAATATCCTATCCTGTCATACCTTCCAAGTGAAATATCCTGTCCTATCTTATCCTATTCTATCCTATTTCACTGGGAACACAGGGAGAAGAAGACGATTCTACTTTTGATGCTGATGGAAGTATTGTAGGTACAGTTTTCTTGTAGTTACTTCATACAGCCAATAAAAAGTTATCCTGCCTGCTTCAGAGTAGTAAAGAACATGACAGATCCCCAGCATCCCGGAGAAGGCTGTGACAACCTTTCATCAGTACCTGCTGACCTACAGATTAACTGAGGGTTGACAGCTGCAGAGCTCTCCACTATCATGAATGTTGAAACAATATGCATGTGGCTGGAAGTTCACAGTCTTTCCACGACTTTTGGAATGATATGAAACTGACATTACCAAGGATGAGAATATTGGCATAAACCAATCAGTAAAGAATTAAACTATGCTGTAGGAATGGAGGATGGAGAATAGTCATTAGTTAGCTGTCCAATACTTATAATATACTGCTCCTTTATACCTATATGCATTTGGGATTTTCTTAGAATTTTCTGAAACCATTTTAATTTCAAAAATTTAGAATTAAGTGTAGTTCAGAAATTGTTATTTAAGAGATCACCCCTTGCCTAATGTTTCCATTTTCAAACAACTAGTTTCCAGCTCTTCTCAATGATCCTTGAAATAAGCTAGCACAGGCTGACAAATAAAAGAAAGATTTCAGTGGTAAGAAGCCCCCAAATAACTTTGAAAGGGAAAAAAAAATGCTAGCATAGCCTTTTTTTCCTTTGATTTCCATCACTGTGTAAAAAAAGCCAACCCAAAATATATGAATGGTTTTGAGCCCATGGGAATTTAAATATTAAGCTGATGGTAGGCTGTTATGGAAAAAGAAAAGTATGCCTACAGTCTTGTTCTTAATTCCGGAGTCTACAGTGGATAGACATAGTCTGTGATTCATTAGTAAAGTAAATATACTTTTTAAATAAGACATGATGCTGCAGTAAAAGGAAGACAATTTCTGTAATAACAGCTGAGGGCTTGAATCTGATTCAAGCAATCTCAACCACAGTAGAGGAAAGGAGGAGAGACTTCGTTCCACTGACAGTTTTTGGAAGCTTTCTGTCTCTGAAGCACATGGGAAGGCAGAATGCATTTGCAGCATCCACAGCACATATGGACAGTCTCTGACTCAACTTGAATTAGACAAGTATTAGCTTTCAGGGAATTACAGGTGGTCCTTTTCTTATGTTTTTCTTCATTTTGTCTTTGGGTGGGTTTTTGGCCTGGTTTTTGCTCCACAGACATTTTTTTCATAAGATGTTTTGAAGTGAGGTTCTTTTCTCAAGTTCTGCCTGCATGAATCCCATGGAAAGATTTTATGTGTATTTTCTGGAAGCAAAAGAAGAAACTATGTGTGATTGGGAAAGTACAGGACCATCTTATAACTTCCACTGGTATTTCATTTAAGTGCCTAGATGCAATTCTGAGAGTCCTTCTGAGAAATAAAAATTGCGAATGAGATTTTGGTGATTAAGATTATGCTTTCTCCATGCTTCCTTCTCTATTATCTTCTCTGAGTTTTCTCCTAACTACACTTAGGAGGCCTCTAGCAATGCAAACTAAATTTAGAATTAACGGTAACAATCCTGTCTTTGGAGCAGTCGTTTTAGTAGAAAGACCCTCCACTCTGCACAGAAGCTATTGAGAGGAACCAAGGACTTTCACACAAGATGCCCAGGTAGCTAGAGCTTATTCTTTTGGTGTCCTTTCCTCTAATGTGAGCAGTCTGCCTACCTTCTCAATAGCATCTCTATACAGATATGCATAAAAACACCTGCCAGGCCTATGTAAACGAAAATCAAATTCATCATTGCAAAAATACTAGATTTCAGTTTTCCAGTGCAAATTTACATTAAGCCATTTCTGTGAGCATTAGGGGCAATTTTTTTAGATTACTAGCTTGTATTTTTTTTCCTGATGTTCTCCACCTCTTCACAGAAGATGAACCTGTGCTGCTGATTAGGCAGGGTGTGCATGGTGAAGCTATGGTCTGGTTCTTGCTGACGGGAGAAGAATATACTTATGAGTCTTAGTGCTGGAGAAAAGTGTCCTACAGTGTATGCATATTCTGCTTATTTAGACTTATATCCATCCACCAGCCCTCATTTCAAGATTTACAGATTTCTGTCCAATATCACTCCTCAGTCCCTTGTTTCTCAAATATTTTTAATGCCCTTTCTCAATCAGCTGGCTATGGTCTCAAGGTCTCCTCAGTTATCTACATCTGGCTGCAGCACTGAAAGAAACTTGTACATTTTCATCTGGTCCAGCTTCACTCTTTACAATCCCTTATCTCCACATCCTAGTCTTTTGCATGCCCTTCTACTTGTTATTCCTCTGTCCAGTTCCTCCCCTGCTGGGGGACTTAATCTTCACAACTGAAAAATCTCCAATACATTTTTAATACCTCACCCCATAAATGTCAGGTCATCACTGTCCCAGTCATCCTTTATTATCCTCCTCTCACCTTCCTTTCATAAACCCTACAGCCTTTTCTGTTCTCACTTCTAGTGAACTACTATTTTTTTTCCTTTCCATGAACTATCTACCTCTTCTCTCTTTTTCTTTTTAATAATCACTCTCCATCATCCTGCAGTCACTGCCCTGCCTGCAACAAGAAAAGGGCCACTCAGAGGACAGAAGATACCAATGAGAACCTAAACTTTTGCCTCTCATAATTCACAACACACTTGACTGTCCTGGAAAATGACAATTTTCACAATGAAACTCCGTATGAGACAGTGGAAAATATTTGCTCTTCTGCATCACTGTTCTGCACTTTTAATGATATTAATAGCATGGAAAAGAAAACTTTTGCAATTTTAATACACAGAAAGAAAAATATGGGTGCTGAAAGCCTCCTACAATACACATGCTGATCCATCCTCTGTTTAATTTTATTTCTATTCATGATCTCCTTGCCAGTAGGGAAGGCTAAATAATGTCAATGTCTTCTCAGTCATCCTTATCACAAATGATCATTCTGTGTGGCCTATGTTAATCATTCTCACCCATCTCCATCTCTCACTATTAGATTAATAGTTGCCAATTATGCATACTCTCCCCTGCACAGCTATTGTTTACACATTCTCTAATTCTCTTCATTAGACCAGTGAGTGGGCATAATTATGGTTGCAAGTTATCCATCCATTTTCTCAAGGACAGTGAGAAATGTAATATAGCAAGTGTTTGATTCCCTGATAGCATCTTGGACTAATAAAAAAGTAACTCAGCCCCTACAGAGCCTCACCACATCCAGGAGGAACATTAATCATCTGTTGTTCAGCATGTGTGTTCAATATGTAAATTCACTGCAGTTTTAGAAATTGTAGATGGAACATACAGAAAAGAGGTGTACACTGTTGCCTTGATCCTCACTTCTTGCCATTCTAATGGGAAAAAAATATGAATGATAATAACTGTGTTCTAGCATATAATAGCTAAGACAGATAATGAGCAGTGAGAAGGTGGCTCAATCTTTCAGCATTTTTGCGAAGAGCTGGAGGCTAAAGGTGATAGAAAGGACACGCAAGGGGCACACTGTTTATTAACTGAGGTGAACAATCAGGAAAATCAATTACAGTTTAGCTAAAAATTTCAGTGACTTTAAAGGAACACCTCCTTAAAAAAACATGAATAATTGCATACCATTCTTTTCTGGGTTTTTAGGTGAATCACTGCTGTCATCTGCTTTTTAATGTGGCTCTGTTAAAAGTGTCTCACTTTATCTGTTTATTTCTACTTACTTACTTAAGAAAGGATAATTTCCTTACTCCTGAAAAGATACAAGTGTGGCTTGTCAGAAAAAGACAATATCAAGGCTCTTCTTACTTTAAGAAATGCCTTCATAAGGGATCTATTCCAATAAATATAAGCCAAAATTTTGTTCAGTATCTCATTTATTCAAGAGGCAGTAACAACAAACATTTGGTTCATATTTCTCATTAGCAGATTTTATCAAATAAAAATAATGAGGCATATTGAACAATTAACAAGTTGAAATTTTTCCATAATTGCAATCAAAAAATTATTTATAAATAGGATAGCTTGCCCAGTACAAGAAAAAGCATTGTAATGAACTATTTTTCATCTGAAGGTCTCATTTGATCAACATGCACAATCATAAAGCACCCATAAATGAAATAGCATGTAATAATGCTTTTACAGAATGATAAGAAGATTAACTTTTCATTTTAACTACTAATTTAGTCGTCTCTGGTTTACATGTCAAAAAAATCTCAATCTATTTACCTTTCATTCTGTTTATTCTTTCAATTATCTTCTCTCATTTCCAATTAAAATAAAGACGGTGGCCGAAATGCTTCCCCAGTAAGTCAATTTCACTGCTGAGCATTTGTGTGATTTGACTTCTATGAAGCTCTGCAGGACAAACACTAATTCTGGAGTCTTAAGTTACTGGTAAGTTTAACAGTAACTTTTGCATGATGTAGAAGGATCATGGTGCATTGGAGAAAACGTATGGAAAAATGTTGTCAGGCAGTCACTATTCCTGACAAATTAATGATGTTTAGATTGAAGTTAATTATCCCTGTACATAGGGTCACATAGAGAATTGCCAGCTGTGTGCCTGAGACACAAAATATGCATATCCATCTGATCAATTTCTGGAATTTCTGCTGTTCTAGTCTGTATTAACCACATTCCTTGGTAGTTATAACACAATTTTTTCTACTATCCCTCATTGCCCTATATATACAGACTTACAGTTTGTACTTTTGTGACACTTCAAGTGTGATAGCTTCTATGATTGGTTTCCGTGACTTCAAATACTGCACTTGGCAGTTCTCAGTAAATGCAAAACCTTGAATGATTCATTGAAGCTAGACTACTTTGAAGGTGAAAAAGAAGTACAATGACAAAGAAATAAAAGGTTGTATATCTTCTGTGCCATGTACAGTGATAAAAATCTCGTCTGCGCAAAGCAGTTCACTATTTCTTCTGTGATCTGTGGCCAAGTCTTTCATTTAGAAGAGAAGATCCACAAGGATGGATCCCCACTAGTCTCAGCCTGAAGAAGACCACTTCTACTAATGAAAGTAAGGATAGTTACAGGATACAGAAGACTGTCAGAACTCAAAACAAAAATAAGAATTGATCTAAAGGACTAAGAGCACTGATGGTTTTACTCTAAAGAAAGTAGAACACAAATAAATTCACACCAGTAGACTTATCTAACACTGAACACACTTGAAATGCTCAAAAAAAGACTGTTTCTTTCTATGATCAAATAGCTGGGACCAAATCTGAAGATACATGCAAAAAGAAGTGTTGGAGACAAATGGTTCAAAAGGCATGGAAAAGAAACATCCCATGAATTTATAATTCAACAAACAATAAGTACTGACCGATTTAAGGGACTGGTTGGGGTAGAATCGTGAGTTAAGTAGCTAGTATTAGTTCTGATGAGGTTTTTGCAAAATAATATTTTAGAACATATAATATATGTGATAATATTTTGATGAATACTGTGTTACTCTTTTCAGTTAATTTGGATTAGCAGAAACTCAAATGATTTGCAGCTGAATAAGACAATAAATCCAGGACTTCTGTTTTGAAATGACAAGCAATGTTGTAATTATCTCAAAGTGTCTTGTGGGTTTTTAGAATTTCTCCCTGAAATTATGTTTTCCATTCAAGCACTTCCAGTGGAAATCTATATCAAGATATTACAGCCACAAACTCCCATTTAAATGTTATTTGGGGCAACAAGATCCACAGGGTTAATTAAGAAAGCATTATATAGTCCACTATTGAGGAATGGGCTAATGACTCCAGATCATAGGGGACAGAACCAGTTACACAAATATAGGACCTGAGAGAATGGTTTAATGGGGGCAGCAATAAAGTGAGAGCAGAAAAATTTTACTACCCACTGACGGTCAATAGCTTTCTTAACACAACATCTGTGACAGCTTGGAAGGCTGTGATCATCAGCAGTCATCCTGAGTTAAAAATCTGGCTGAGTAAGAGTCCCAGAAATCTTTTTTCTCTAAAGCAAATAAGTAACTCTTTACTTCTCTCTATGTGAAACTGACTCTACTGTGTAAAAATTGTTGAATCAAATCATTCAGCTCAAATTATTCTTTACAGAGGGATTTGAGTAAATGAAACTATGCTGATTTCATAGTTTGAGTATCTGGTCTACTAATGCAACCCCTGGATTGGAGGCAGGCTTTAAGGCCACTCTTAGAGCTTGAACAGTTGATTTTGAACTCCAAGAGCATCATTTGAGGACTAATTTTTTAAGGAGAAATATAACTGAAAAACATAGGCATTCAAAATAGAAGACTTACCTTTGATGCGAAATGAACAGGCAGTAATTTCACGTAAATCCATTTTGACAATATGAAAAGACTAAGCCTGAGAAATACTGAGAATATGTTTTCATTCAAAATAATGACAATAATTGGCTTTTTATTCCAGTAAGACCTGAAATTTATCAGGGTTGTATTTCTTGCAGATATATCAGTTTGCAAGTCAAAAGAGAGAGCAAACATTGCATTCATAGTAACAGTGCTAGTAATGGTATGCTCAGTATCTGTTACCAATTTAAGCGGAAGGAATGGGATCAAATAAAAAGCAGTAAGCCATAATAAGAAAGCAAAGGTAATAATGCCTTTTGATGAAACAGAGTGAAGAATCAAATATTTTAGTCAGCACCATTCATTTCTCTTTCTGTCCCATCAAGTACGTTTGGCAGAAGTCAGATTATATCAATCACCTTTATCCTGATCTGGTTTTCTAGTTATTTTATTTTTCAGTTAAAAGGACGCTGCTTCAAGCATTATTACTATGACAGCACTGCTGACTAAGAAATGTTTGTTTAGGCAGGCTATTACTGGATATTCTGAAATGATTTTTCACTGTCTGGGAGATAAATATGTGTATTTTTATTAATGGTAAGTCTTCTTTAAATATTGTATACAGATGCCAGAATTGACATTTGTCCAGTTTACACAACATAATCTTAGGGAAGCATAGTAGTTCAAGAGAAAAAATTATTCTGTCTCATTAGGTTGTACTATGTTACTGGAAAGGAAATAATCCCAGGAAGACCAGAATATGGGAGGACTGTTTTCCTATGGATTCAAGGTCATGCTCTTGTGTTTTTTTTCACGTAAGGAAGTAAGCCTGGAACTGAGCCTTTCTTTCACCAAGGGTACAAACCAAGCCTCTTACCCTTCTCCATTTGTTCATTTTTTCAGGAACTTACAAAAAAATACTATATTCTTTACATTTGCCAATCTATCAAATTTCTTTTACATTGGCGTAAGAGATATTGTAATGAGTAGGTCTCTATGCATGTTGACAGATGTATACAAATATATTTACATGCAGTGTTTGCTTTCTCAAGCTTTGTTTACTTGGAAAGTAGGCGAAAAGGTAACTGAATTTCCTGGTTTTTTTAATTAATTCTTAGGGAAGGTGAGAATGAAAACAGGAATCAATGAAATAGGCCTAACAGTTAAAAATTACATCTAATTTTATCTACTTAAGCATAAAAAATGTGATAGTGTTGAGCTGTGTCAGTGAGGATGAAAACTAGTGCACGTGTGTGATGAGGCATCAGAAATATCACAAAGATACAAAAATGTATTGCAGGACTTCTGTTCCTTTTATATTATTGTCCATGACCAACTACTGTTAGATGCGTACTTAACCGTTTATGGTCCCTTACAATCCAAACTATTCTATGATTCTATGAATTAGTTAAACGTATACATGAGCATACGCTGCAGATCATACACACAAACAAGTGAAAAAAAGAATTCAGCCAATAGAAAGAAAAAATAGAGAAGAATGCCAAACATCTATCATGGATCACACCCCAAAATGCCTATGGGGTCTCCCACGGGTCTGCAGTTGATTTTCCAACAGCTGCCATATCTGCCTGCTGTTAAGGGTGTTCTGGGATTTCTCCTTATCCTCTCCCCTCCACCACATTTGTTTCATATATGTTACCATTAAAACCAATAAAACTGTGTTTGTGGCTGATTTACTATTTATATTAGCAGTACCTTTGGCTGTACTATGATGGATGTTAAGCGAGTGAGATTTCCCTTTCCAGTGTCCCCCTGCTAAAGTTGTGACCTTTGCGATCCCTCTTCCTTTCAGCTTTTGGGATTAGCTTGTGAAGAATGGAAAGGTAAAAGCAAATCTGTACTTTCTACCTTTTGTATTTGCAATGTTACCCCAGTATAAGCACTGGCAAATACAGCACATTAAACAAAACAAAGTCACTCTTTTTCCTGATTTATAAAACAGAAGTTTAAATACTCTACTATTAAAGTAGCACACAGACATTTTCTCCTACAAAAGCAAGTAGACTCCAAATGTTTGCCAGTATCTCGCACCTTACCTTACTCCTACTGAAGCTAAAATGAATATTGTCATTGACTTTTTGGAAGTGGACTATTGCTTTCAGTTATGTCTACAGATACTCGAATGAGGTAGACATCCTTTATCTGCTAAAGAGTAAAATAATAAATTAAAAAATATATTTTAAAAGATCACAAAATAATCACAATTATTTCAGTTAATTCCAGTGTGATATTAGGGTTCTAAGGATAACAATTATCTACTTTATATAAGTAAATTCCTTAATTTATTTATTTTTTGTGATCGTCCTGTAATATATGTAGGAAAACTTAAAGATCCCTACACTTCCACTGTAAAATACGTCATGTTCTCTTGTCTTAAATATATGGAATATTAACAAGGCTATTTAAGTAATCGGTATCATCACTGTACATGTTGCAGCCAACCTATGGAACACCCTTACAGAAACATGTGATAAAGTGTGCATCACTGTATTTTATATTTCATTCCATTAATTTTACCAGTAAAGCAAATTTAACTAAATGTTCAAAGTCTAAAATCCCAAACATAAAGTGAGGCTTACTTTTAGAAAGCTCAGTCCATTGAAATCAGTGAAAAACCTTTTTAGGAATCACTGAGTGTGAAATCAGACCTTTACTGACTTCTTATTACACAGTTCCAAATAATAAACAGACCTGTTTAAGAAGCACAGTCCCCTTAGCCAGAGGACCAGCGTGGGACCAGCGCTGTCCTCGGATGGTTGGAAGCAGCATAGCTTCATTAATGGAGTGCTCTACCCTAGATAACTGCATCTATTTGCCCTGGCTACCTAATCCTGTCTGCTCAGGCAGAGCTTCAAGTAATCCTGTCTCAACATTTTCCAGCCCTTAGGCTGTCTTATTTACAGGTCATTTCAGTAGACCTGGATTGCATGAAAACTTGCCATTTTAATGCTTCTTTCTTGGAACAGCAGCTCAAAAATTCTTTCACTGGCTCATTCTCAACTATTCAGCATCAAAATAACAGCAGCAGAAAACATATATACATATTACCTTAGATGTCACTTACAAACATCTGCAACTGAAAATTAGGAGGATTTGCAGTTCTATATGTATTTTTGGCCCTCCATATTGCACCACAAATGCTAACAAAGGGCTGGTTTGGAAGTCTTGGAAAGAAAACTGTAATCCCAAGGCACCATGGTGGCAATACCAATGCATTCCTGATGCTATCTGTATTTCTTGTCATTATAATATTTTGGTGAGTGCAACTGTTGATGTTCCTGCAGCAGACAGGCACGTTCTGCCTTCTGTCCTTGTGATCTGTGTACATGGCACAGCTGTTGGCAGACTGGAAGTACTGTGCATCCACGTTTTGCACAAAGATGGTCCAGATACTTTGTAAAGAATAAAGACAAACAATATATTCCACAAAGAAGAAATAACATAAACATTCAGGAGCTGTGAGTTTGCCATACCCATTCCTTGGGATGAAGAGGGAATATCTGTCACTTTATATGTTTGTACAGCTCCTAGCAAAATAGGATGCTGTGCCATTTGGCCTCTAGATGGTATCAGAATATAAAAATTTAATAATACATTATTTTTTGTCTCTGGAGCCAAGGATTTCTTTTTAAAATCTCCTCAAGTCTAAAGTCCTTCAAGACTGTGGCTCTTTCTTTTCTTTTTTATAGTGTTCTCTGTCCCTCATTAATCCTTAGTTTTCTACCAGCATTTCCTCTTACTTCAATTAGGTTTGTTTGCTTGCTTTTAAAATTAGAAAATATTTTAGTCATCTAAGAACAGCTCCTGATAGCCACATTTATACATCACAGAACCCAATTAACACAGTTAAAATTAACACAGTTAAAATTAACTGAATGTTAACATTTTAAACACTGATAAAGTAAACTATTCTCTTAATTTTATAGACTTTCTCAGTGTAAGACACTCCCCAAAGCTTATAAAGTAAAAAGAAAATAATGAGCTGAATTAGGTGGTGCATGATTCTGGGATAAATGTTTTTATGCTATCTTTATGCTTGTTGTACTGGCTTCTTAAAACACATCCTAAAATGTTTATATTATCATCTCCTTCTCACAGAGGCCATCTTAAAATTCCCATTTGCTAGTCAAGCTGATACCATTTCTGGTTTTGTTTCTTTTGTTTTTATCTGACTCAGTATGAAGCCTTTGTTTCCACAAGTACCTTTCAATGTGCCTTTGGATAAGGCATATTACACTTTTCATCTGTCGATAACAACTGCTTTAAAGGAGGTGCATCTCTGTGGCCAATTTGCTCTGAGAGTCCACCAGCCCATGTCAATCTCTAATGAGTGAGAGTGAGACTAAAGAAAAGTGAAGTAGTCAGCTTGATGTGTTAACTTTGCTTCAGTCAGATAATCATCAAATAAATACATTGTTTCGACTGCAATGAAGTGATTGAGCATCTTACAGGATTACTTTTTCTCACCAAAACATTGTATGTGTTAGATGTTTTCATACATTTTACCTCCTCAAGTGGGTAGTTTAATAATACTTTTTCCTCAGGGACAAAATATAACCTGATCATCCTTCTAAATCTGACCCAACGTACTGAGTTATCCACTTTGTGTAAAGTAGGAAATGCACTGGAACCAAAATGAAATTAAAAGGAAAATATTTAATGTCCTCTGATTTAATGGCTGTGTATTTGAACAACAAAAAAAGTTTCAGGTTTTGAAGCTAAAATAGTACTTTCTGTTGTTCAGCTGTGAATCACGGGGAATTTCACTGGGTTTAGTGAAGTCATTCCACATTTATACTCTTGTAAATAAGAACAGCACCCAGCCTTTTGTCAAATTCTAATGACATGTATGGATCTTTGTCTCCCACTCATTTTTCTTGCCCTTAGAAGGGCAGCCAGAAAGGTGTCTCATGGAACAGGCACATGACAGCTTGTGCAAATCTCCACTACAGCTCCCATTCACTAAATAAAAGTCAACACCTGGGGTTTTTTTTCCCCTTTATCTTCAGGATGGGAAATTAATCCCACTGTCAGTCAGGACACTTTCAAAATTATGTATTTAAAACCAATTATAGTTCACACAGAAATACTTAGATTTTCTTATCAGTTGCCTATTTTGTAATTAAAGTTCAGTACTGCTTTAAAATAATATAATTTTTGACAAAATAATTCTATTTATATTATCCTGGGGAAAAAAATCCACATAATATGTGCTCAATTTGCTAGTGAAGCACAGTGCCTATTTCTTTTCTCAACTGTCAGATTAGTTAACTCTAGCTCACACATCATCTGATTCTTAATTGTGATATGGTAAAGACACTAGAATGAAAGTCAAAGATGCCATATATCCTAGTTATCCTAGAGATGCTCTCTTGCTATCATGAAACTAGATCCAGATGGAAAAAAAAGAAATAGAGCCTAAATGTGGGATATCTGAATACCTCACAGCCTAATTAGACCTACCACCATGATTACATTGCTTGGTGTTCAGCAAAGTCTTAGAGGAGAGCTGGACCTGTGCACACGAATAACACAGCATGCACAGCTGGTTATCACACTTCAGAACATGTCTGATGTACCATATTTGCACTGCAGAAGCTATGACCTGCAAGGTGTGCCCTAACTCAGCACCTTGCACTGTGTGCATGTGCCAATTCTGCAACACACGTATATATTTGGCTGTCCAAACTGAAGAAGGAAGTGTGGGTATTCTGTTCTAGGTGTCCAGCATTCAGGTGATTGCAGTGCCGTTAGGCAAGCTACACAGAAGAAGCTATTTGACTGTCTGTGAGAAATCAGTTTATGAAAGACACCTGAATCTGTCATCAGTCTGAGCAGAGTTCATTTGTTTATTGCATATTTTACTGCAGATTTACTGTCTCTTTCTCTGAGATTCTAGGAACAGAAAACTAAGGAGGAATTCAGGTGCCTCAAACTGCAAATAGGCAGATAGGTGGAGACGTTTTGAACCTAAATGATTGATTGAAAAATTTTAATCATATCACATTGCTGCTATTACATCCTGGAACATGTAGAACAATTTCAGATACTATTAGATTTGTTCTTCTGTGGAAGCACTTTTACATTCATATTTTGATTAAATTTACCACCAGGATCAGAAAAACCTTGATTTGCTCATCACTTTTACTTTCCTGTTTCTCTACCCTTTTTCCCCATGAAATTCAACAGCGGCTCTCTCACCTTTTCAGATGAAGGCCAAAGTACAACGGAGCAGGCTTGCTTAAAATTGAAACACCTAAAAATCAGAAGACAGTCAAAAACCTTCGAAAGAGACAAAGGAACAAGCAGAACACTTACATCAGGTAGACATAAAGAAGCACGTCTGACAAATGTGGACGGTGTATAGCAGCACATGCTTTATCAGTGTCACTCTTTAGCACTTGCTAGTGGCTGCAGGAAGGGTCTGAGATGGAGTACTTTGTCAGGAAAAGGCAGCAATACACAAGCAAAAGCAGATATAGCATCACTTTGTTAATAATGTCTTACTATTTGGGGTTTTTTTTCTTATATAATTTAAAGTGCTGTCTTAGGTTTCACATGTAAGATATTGATTGTACAAGAATGCTGCAGAGCTTTTGTCATTTAATAGTCATCCAAACACAGATACCACAGATTCACTCTAGTGTTACATTTATGGACTCTATGGCATTGTAAACTATACAAATCCAACAATTACTAGAAAGCCTAGGGCATTTCCTCCCTCTTCCCTCCAATGGATAGTGTATTATAGATTTCTGAGAAAGAAATAGACAACCCAGGCAGTAATATAATTGGGCCAAAGAAATACTCAGAGGGTGCAGAAGAGTGATCACCTCGCAGATATACGTGATGGCCCTGATGATTGATACCTGGTCTAAGATCAGGAATAGGAGACACGAGAAAACCTTTGCATACTCTTATACTATAAAGAAGAAAAAATACGTGTAGGATTGATTGTGAGTGGTTATGAAAGGTAAGAGGGGGCTATGGCTTGCAAAGTGATAGAGGAGGAAGAGTGATGGGAAGCATACATATGTATAATAGTTTTAGTTAGAAGAAAGTTGGTTAAGAAAAATCCTTTTAATGGCTTCTCTAAGTTCTTCTCTTTTTCTGATTGATAGCATATATAGTTCTTGTTCCACATCTGGCATACAAAGGACTGGTCAATATTAACTGCAATAGTTTGAGAAAGTCAGGTCACAGTCATCCATACAATTACATTACTTGATTCTTAAGTTGATTACTTGATTACTTAAGTTTCTATAAAATTGGGGGAAAAGTATGAAATTAAACATAAAAATAGAAAAAGGGAAAAAAGAGCTGAAACAACACATTTATATTTAAAGACAACTCTATTGTTTAAAGCTAGATGGCTTTGACCTAACCAATTAGATTACTTAAGAGATTGTCAATTTATCTGAAGTTTCCCTAGTCTTTTCAGTGAACAAAAGCCCTGAAAAACAAATAAAAGAAAGTCGAAGAAGCACACCTTAACTATCTATTTTTCCTCTACATAAATTGATTTTTTCTCTCTTGAAACCATGCTGCACTGTTTTCTTCTCTGATCAAACAAATTCCAGATATAATGAATGATACCTCTCCATCACAAGCAATGCTTCAGCAGATCAATATGGACACACAGTAGAAGACAAAAATTTAGTTTAAAAATTTCTAAGAGATTAGTGATGAAATAAACACTATAAAAAATGCTAGGATGCTGCCAATACATCTGGCATAATTTTCACAGCTTTTTTGCCTTCAGAATAATAGTAAAGACTTTCATTTATCAATTTGCATTTAATATGGCAGTTATAATCACTTGGGTCCTTGTCATAACAAGGCAATTGACACTAACTGTCTGCTAAGGGCCAATACTATCTCCTATCTCAGGAATCCCCATGCAGAATGCCTTGAGTGCAGCTAGTGCCCAAGAGTCACTCTTTCTGGGAAATTGTGTGTTTTAAAGTTAATGCTAGAAATAAAACTCTCCTAACTCCTTATTCATAACTATGCAAATGCTCACATTAACATCTTTTTGTCACACACTACCTTATAAGAACCTCTAGTTAAGTGGTGAAACAGAATAGCTCACCCATATGGAAAGACTTTCTGTTAGATAGCACATCATGGAAAAAGTCATGGAATACACATTTGTACTTGTGTGTGTGTTTCAAGTAGAGTGCTGACAGACATGACTTAGTTGAAGTACCTTATAGACTTCTTTCAAAATAAAACAAAGGAAATTAAACTTGAAAACTGATAATGAAAGGTCTATCAGTGTGGTTTAGATGGCTGTGTATATTAGGACTCTTTAAAATGCCCCACCAGTTTGGTGATAGCTTTTCTACCACTCTTACATGACAAGACACCCAGAAGTCACTTTAATAGGATCAGTTAGTGCGGTTTCATCAAGTTCTACATTTGTCCACCTTTCAAACGTTCATGCTTAGAGCAGGATATGGCAGGTATTAATCGTACCTGAATAAAGGTAAACCTCTGCTTCATTAATAGCTCCTCAGGCTCCTGTGTGGCTGCTTACATGAAGTGAGTGAGAACTGTTCAGATAAGACAGATTTAGTGAGCTCAGGCACTTAAATGTAAGTTACAATGCTGAAAAATATCTTAGCTGACCAATCCTGGTTTTGATCACAAAGCAGGATTATAGTATTTTCACTTTTTACTTCCTGGATGAAACCCTACTTTAGAGACCTACTCAGGATGAGTACTTCACTTGTCACAGTAACCTATGTAACAAAAAAAATACATTTCTATTAGGCAGTGAAGATGACAATATTCGTGTCCAAACCGGTAGGAAAACACTACATTTGCATTAGTAAAACTTCAAAAATTACTAGAAAATATAATCAATTTTACTCTTCTGTTTCTATTAGTCACATATTGTGTGATTAGCATGACAAGAAATGGAAAGTGGAGGAAAAAGGTTACTGCTATGTTTTATGTATTGCACAGTAGCAAACCCCTGATTTCTGTTTTTGGAGATTGCAATTAGTAGGTGTAATCTCTCTGCCCCCTTCACTTCATGTGAGAACAGCTCTCTTTGGACTCTAATGCAGAGTGGTAACCAATTATGTATAGGGAAAACAGTGAAAGAGAATAAGTCACACAATATCACTTTTTATTGGTTTCTATAAAAGAGCATGGAAATTTTACAGACTCATTATCTTTGCTACAAATTGATCAAAGGACCTTGTGGATATTAGTGCAGCCTTTATTTAAAGTGCCAAGGTAGTAGCAAGCAGTTCTCTGTGGGTCTAAGAATTATGTTGCTGAGATACATGTATTGGGCACAATTTTTTATTGGCACAAAAGGAATCCAATTTCCAGGTTCATTACCCAAAACAACACAGAAATTTGAAACAAGAAAACATTTTAGTGCTTGAACTATAGATCAAACTATAATTCATAGGCCACATTCCCTCATGGATTGTGAGGATAAGAAGGGGAAGCAAAAAAGCAATTTTTCTGCCCACTTGATCGATGTTCTATTTGACCTCTGAAATGCCCTCTTGCCATAACCTTTTAAATACCATCTGCTCTTTTTGTGAAGAGTGTGATGGGAGAGAGTCACTTCCAGACAGCAATTGATTATAAAAGCATTAATCAAGCGCATGGATTATCTACAGCATGACATTGTGTGCTGTAGTTAAGCAATTTCACCTTAAATGTGATTGGAAAGGTTAATCCTGTTTCTCAAGGCTTAATTTAGACTTTGTACCAAACAACTCAGGACATAGTGAAAACAGCTGCAGCAAACAGGAACTGAAAAATTGTCGGCTTCCATTATAACACCTTGTAAACTTTAGCTCTGCGAATGAATAAGCAGCAGGTCTATAGCCATGTTCTTCAGCTTTTCAAAACTAAGCTTATGCTGCCAGCTTTCTTTCTCAAGTCACTGAAATTGTTCTTCTCCCTCCTTCTTTTTCAGTATTTAATATTCTGGTTTAACATTTTTGAATTGTTTTCTACCCCTGAACAATTACTAAGTCATCCTTTTCTGTCATGCATTTACCCTCAAGATGTCTAGCACAAACTTCCCACTGGGTCTGCTACCTAGGTGGGCAAATTGCAGCAGAGAGTGGGGGCAAGGTGCTTGCACAAGTCAAGGTCCAGCACTGGTGGCATTCAACAACTGGCATGAATATCCAGCTCCTGGGGCTCTGCTTTGACTGCCCTTTCTCATTAACACTCCCCTTCATGTTTTAGGGTAATGTGTGAGAAGTTAGCTCAGGTAGGTATGGCAATTGCTGATAGAGAATACTGCAATAAATATATGTCAAGTGTATGGTAAGGGTGAGGTAATTAATTTTCATCTGGGGCTACAAACAGGCTGATTATGCTATGAAAAATTAGGATATTCTGTACCTTTCTTCATATCTGCTGTCACCATCTTCAGATAGAGTAGTTTGCAATTAATAAAGTGATCTGTCATTGCTATTACAGTTAAAATAATCACTAGGGAGCTTGGCAATGGTGACTTCAGACAGCTGGAGTTGGGGGAAGTGCATCAAAGGCCAGAAAAAATGGCTTCAGCCGTGCTGTGCAGGTTCGATGAAGATGGATCACAGGAGAAGCATAGAAGCTTAATCTGCCGTTAAAGGCTAAATTCATACTTTGCCTGGTTAATTCCCCTTTCTGAAGTGCTTTGCTTATTTCTCATGTCCATCTACTGAAAACTATCTTGCTTCTCCCAAAGTAATTGGGTATGGCAGTAGGTTTCAGCCTTCTCCAACCAACAGACAATAATATTGAAAAAGAAATGTACTGAGGGCAATATCTTGTTTTACTCTTCATGTCTATTTTTCTTTATTCCTCTTCCTGCAGACAACATCAGAACACCACGTGGTATGTAAATTATGAGCATGTATCACAGATGAAAGTCCTCACCTCAGAGGCATAAATACGATAGATCAGAAGCAATAAAAATCCAAAGAATAAATACCAACTCAGCACCAAGAGTGTCAATGTCAATAACCTTTCTAAATGGAAGCCATGTGTCCCCATTATATTAACCTATATACAAACAAAAGTGATATAAAACTTTTTGCTGAGCAAGACTAAATTTTATAATGCTGCTCCCAAAGAGAAATGTGGAGTTTGGTGCCATTTGCTGTTTCTGTTGATTGATTTTTTTTTCTAAATTGAAAACATTCTTCAACAATAAAAACTAGACGCTCTGTGCTCGTACATGTAAAGCAGATCCATTACTAGCACTTCAGGTTTCTCAGATGTAACAGGAAATCGTGGTCCCATGGTTTTTGGTCTCTTTTTCAATTTAAAAATAACCTATAGGTATGTTTAACCAGCATAAATAAAGTACATTTTGAACAGACCATCACCATCACTGCAGTCTTCCTCTTGAGAGCAAACTTCAGTTGCCGATGCAGTTGTGGATGCTGGATACCTAATCATTCATGGATCTCCTTAAAGCTGCTTTGTAAGATGCGGTCTTCTTAAAATTGTCCTGGCGTAGTACCATCATCCAGACAATGTCTACTTTTCTTTTGGGGTGCTTACTTTGCAGACCCATGTTGTGTTTGGATGCCAGAGGACGTAATAGGAGCAGTTCCAAGGGCTGGTGGATGCCCTGGCTGGAAGAAAGAAGATGACCCATTTCTGATGACTCTCCCAAGATCATTTGCTCCTTCCTGTCTTGAATGCCTCATCCTGAGTTCTACTTAGTTGAATAAAAAGGGGTAGGTCCAAAGTAAGTGAATGTGCCTGAAGGGTTGAAATAGGAGTTGATGCCTCAATCTTATCATCCAGTGGGAGAAAAGGCTATTAACAATCAAAAATTTCCTGGTTAGAAATATCTCTTGGTTTGGAATGGAGATATTTCTGTAAATATTCACTATGTATGATTTTCATATCTTGAAAAGAAGTTTTAGTTTCACATCTCCTGATCAACAAGAAGTCACTGGTACTTAAGACCAAATGCCTATAATTTAATGCAAAATATTTTACTTTGTGAAAGCTTCTGGAATGAGGGTTTGGGGTTTTTTTCAGTTATTGTGGAACTGCAGTTAGTCCGCTAAATTATACATATTACTTGAACTCTGCTACAATATTTTTGTACCTTTCAGCAGTCTTTCAACAATAACTCCTCTTCAACTTGTGCAGCATAAGGCCGTTTAAAATATGGTGGTTGCAATCATCATAAATGCTACTACAGCACACAGTTTGCCTGTGACATCAGGAACAGAGAAGCTGATAATCTAGTCTTTTCATATCTTTATTTCTGGACCCTGCTTTGTCCTGACATACTTTTGCTTCCTTACTGACTTGATTTGGGTCAGGATGAAGATTTCCTGTCGTTGTCAGGATTGCTTGCTCTGCAATGCCTTGGTTTTCTCTCTTTATCCATGTCATTCATATGTTTTTATTTATTATAAATTTGTATAGTATGCAGTTCATCAGCTCTAACATTCTGTAGGATTTCCATTTGCTTTTGCAAAATACTCATCATGTAAAAACCAGAGAATTTGCATGTCACCTTCCACGTGCCATCACACTTATTCTTTTTCCTTCTTCCTTCCCTTTTTCCTACATCAAGTAGATGGCTTTCTTTCCAAATTGGAAAAACATAAAGTGAAGAAAGAAATTCGTTGTACACTTTCATGCTTTCATGTTATTATGAAGATATGTAGAAACAGAAAACTTAAATGTCAACTTCCTTCCCAGATCAGATCTGAAATTAAGGATTAATTGCAGCCAAAAGGACCAATGAACTTCATGAAATAAAATTACTTTACGAGGTCTGACTCATAGCCGTTCTTGATAAAGCCCATTCCATATCTGTATATCTATAAATAGATGGACATGAAAATAACAAAATGTAGTAGCTTTATGTTAAAACAACTTCACTTAAAAAGACACATCTGGGCCCAAATCCCTTCAAGAATGAAGAGACTATGAGACAGTGCATATTTTATTCACTTTGTTGTGGTACAACTGGTACATAATATTCAGGGCAATAGCAGGGAAACTTGCGCTTTCCTCTGAAATGGAGGGGCCTGAAGTAGTATAGCCAAGAACTTGACAAATGAAGTTATATGGATTTGTTCCCTGGATAGACATGACAACTGGATGAAATATGCCCCAAATTCATTTTACCAATTCTTAGGTGTTTAATTAAGTTTTGTAAGACAGAAGCATCATCACTGTCAACCCATGTAATCTTGCATGTCCAATCAGATTGCATGCTATCTCAAGTCTCTAAAATATCATGTTGGCAGCTCTTGCTCTATAGGAGCCATGACTAATTTACAGTAACAGAATGTACAGGAAAACTATGCACACTCATACATAAATGCCTTGTAAAGTGTGGTACACTGTTGCAGCATCCATTCATTCCATTAGAAAAATCCATTTCAATACACCTTCCAATGTTTTGTAATCCTTGAACTGTCTTTTGTCCAGTATGGCACTTTTGCCAGCTGGCACTTTCTAATTGCTTATGAAGCAGCCTAATGACGATAATTCATGACCATGGATTGAATAATTTTTTTTTAAAGATATCAGAATGGAGACATTAACTCCAGATCAAGGTATTGCCTTCCCCATAATATTTCAACGTCTTTAAATTTAGCTAAGTGAGACTTTTAATAGAAATAATACATTTGCTATCACAAACATTAACTTTTCATTTAAATATTTAAAGTATTTATTTCAATTGATATCTAAAATATCATATGAACCTGCACCTGAAAGCACTGTCTGCTTGCAGGTACTGACAGAAGAGAGCAGACAGTCTGTAAGTACATCTGTCAGCTAGTGCTAGCACATATCTGGCATCTGCAGCGTAACGTGTGTAGGGTATCTTCTTCTTTGTACTCTTTTTTTTAGATCACATTCTGTTTTCTTTTAGAACAGAGACCAAACTGGTCCAGGGAATACCAGAAAACAGTGTTCCATAATAAATTACTTTCCACTCTTCAGAATACACTCTTCCCACAGAGAATATTTCAGTTCTTCAAAACAATCTAACTATATTGGCAAGTCCTGTAATTGGATCTCAGACAATAGAAGGGAAAGAGAGCCAGCGGAGCTGCAGAAATACATGTACAAAGGAAGGTAATTACAGAGTTAAAACAAGGAGCAATGAACAGCAGAATAAAAGAACAACAAAATTCGTTAAAACAGTTTTCTACTGTTCATTCACAAACAATTATTGAAAATTAAACTGTGCTGGTCTCCATTGTTGAAATTACCATTCTTCACTGTTTAGACTGTTGACACGGGGAATTTAAATATACTCCCTTACTGTCACAGTCTGCTCTGTGGAGACAGCAGACAAAGGGACACAGCTAAAGATCAGAGGATAGCTTAACAAAGAGCTCTAAGCGAATCATTAGCACATATTTCTAGGTGTGGGTACTTTTCATCCTTTTAAGTTTGACTATTAAGCTATGGTAAGGTAAAATTAGATAGACTGGGAAATTTATGCCAGATTGCAATGAGAGGAAGGGAAAAAAAGAGCCAAAAAATGTGGCCATCTCTTGCAAACATATTTTTAGTTCTTATGCCAAAAATAATGCATTTAAATAAGTGCCTGTCAAGTAAGCAATGTTTATTCAGCCATTTGAAATTAATGACTCTCAGATGCTTGACATAAAATATAAAGCTGGTAAGAGGAAAAAATACATAAAGTAGAGAAAAAAATTCTCAAAATAATGTTTAAGATTTCTGAAACTGGAGGGAGAGTTTACATACTAAAGGGGAAAAATATTAAACCAACACCAATAATCCCAATTCTTATTTCACTGTACTATGAGTGTTAATTTCAGGGTTTCTACAACATTAATGGACAGGAATCTGGGGAGAATCTAGAATCTGTGCCAAGTTTATCATGTGGCTGACCTGACACCCAATAAATAACAGGGGAGATTCTTTCTTAGAACTGAATGAATTTGGGTCAATACCTAAAGCTATTTTATAACCTTGCAGAAAATCTGTTGACATGCTGATGCACTGATAAACTGCAACCTTTGCTTACCCCTCTCTATTCCCCACAAATAGTCAAGACATTTTTGCTACACTTCATGGCTATGTGTGGTAAACTCTCACAGGAACATTGCTGGAAAAATTTATTTGTGATTTAATCTAACTGCAAACTAGAGCCATTTTGCTCATGTAACATAAGCAACACTTCTTGTTACCTGAAAGCCTAATAAGCTTTTGGTTTTCCACTTAAAATGTACAAATCCAAGTTAATATGGTGACAAATTGAGATGCTAGTTAGCCCCACCTCTCCTGTCCAAGACAGTCTCATCCAGGCCCCTCTCCTAGATGGGAAGAAATGTATATACAGAAAAAGAAATATATATATATACAGTTATCAAAGTTGTACCTATAATTTCTGGGGTTAATTTACATTCCAAAGTAGCAATTCTAATTGACATAACAAGGCAGGATTGGGATGCCACTGAGCTACAGTGCTCAGTGAAGCATGTGTCAGCTGCAGCATCCACTATTTAGGAGGTGAATAACATCAAGCTTGGGAGGGAAGGGGATATTTCACAGGCAACCACAACAGGTAAAACCTTTCCTTCAGCTTTTCAGTAGCGCTGCCACCATAGTAGTACTAATATTTCAGAAAAGAAGGCTTTTTTCATTGGCATCTCAACTGAAAAATAATACAGGGGAGGTTGAGGCTTTTTTCTTTTTATTTTCTTTTTTTTTTTTTTTTTCTTTAAACCAAAGGAATTTCAGAATTGATACAGGATAGGAGAAATGAAATGGAGAGCATGCCAGATAAAAATGCCAGAGGCCAAATCAAACAAATGTCTGCACTTGGCACATAGATATTACAGCAATAGAAATATTATAGATTCTTTCCAGCTCCAGGGACAGCTTATACATTTGCATTAAATCTTTGGATGTGATACATAATGACTTGCAGAGCAGAGAAACACAGCTTTTCTTCTTGGGAGAGAGTGTCTTGCCTCATTTCTCCCTGTCCACATGATCCCTGCATTCGCTTACATGCGGTAGTACCCAAGCAGGCTCCAAGGGGAGCAGGGTGCTGCAGTTGTTTTGCCCTGATGGGTGGTAGGAGCACACCCCAGTCCAGGACAGAGCTCCTGCTCACTGCTCACTGATAGATGTGAGCTCACTCACTGGTAGGAGCTTGGCAATCAGACTGAGCATGACCTGATATCCTTACTCCCCACCTCCTGACTCCAGATACTGAGCCCCTCCCTGTGCAGCAGGAGATAGTCATCATCATCAAATCTGAATGAAAAGGATTGATTTTGTGGTCCATTTGATTGTGTTGGAGCATGTTAACCATTCTTCAGGAGACTGAAGTGCAAAGTGCAGGTTATGAGTCCCACAACAGCTTTAGACTGCAAGGTGTGTGACCTGTCTGAAGTCACAGCCTTTGTGCACACTAAACGAAAAGCAGCTGCCCGAATATATTCTGTGGATGCTGAAGTGGATTAGCATTTAGGTGAGATCTTCCTACCAACATTTTTAAAACCATCCAGAGCTATAAAGTTTATGCATTCAGGAAGACTGTATCCCTTGAGGGAAGAGTAGACCTGACGTTTGAAAGTTTTAAGCTTAAAATTGCACATTCTTGTCTTTAGGCACTTATCAGGCTTAATTGCAATTCTGAGCACATTTTTCTTTCACTTACAAATCTATTTCAGTAAATCGCACTCATAGCACCCTATTAAGTTTAGTAAAAAAAATCAAACGTCAAAAAGCGAATTTTAAACAACTCCCCCTAAGTGTTCTGCTAGGAAAAAAGGGGAAGGAGATTGAGGTCATCAGCCAGAATACAAATCAATTGGCAGTGTAGAAATGATATGCTCCTGCGGCTTAGTGAAATACAAAGTAATATATCTAAACATCTCAAAAAGAGGACTCTCTCTGGTTTTCCTGAGTTGCCTAGCAGTGAGACTTTCCTTACTAACAATACCTTCTTTCTACAGAGACTAAAACGTTATTTAAACAATTATATGCTATTAAGTAAAAGATGAATTACAGAGAAAATTGCGCCATTAGTAAAATTTAAGTTCTTAACTTCATACAATAAAAGATGGTAACCTTTTTGTAATGGCATTTCAATTTACCATTTATTATCAAAGTCTAATTTGGAAAGTAAAATGAATTCTGGTTCCAGTCTTATTACTTTGGCTTATATTTCTATGCAAGTTTTAATTCATAACACAGCTCCAGAAAAGTTAATGAAGAATATTTTAAAACAGCTTCAGATCCTGGTTTCAGCACTGAAGTGTATTAGAGATGAAACCCTTGATTAAAAAGGTAAGGCACTACATTTATGTCTAAAGAATACAGAGCACTTCTAATATTTAAAATACATCTGTCAATCAATCTTGTTTTCAAAGAATCACAGACCGGTTTGGGTTGAAAGGGAAATTAGAGATCATCTAGTTCCTTCCCCTGCCATCGGCAGGGACACCTTCCATTAGACCAGTTTGTTTAGGGCCCCATCCAGTTTGCCAGGGATGGGGCAGCCACAGCTTCTCTGGACACCCTGTTCCATTGCTGCACCTACAGCTGTCCACAACATGTACTGCAATGCTAGCAGCTGTAACAAAGAACACACCAGACCTGACTTGAAAAGAGCTCTCCCTCCACAGCCCATGTCTCTTGCTTCTTTCTGCCATTGTGACAGTCCAAAAAGGAAAATTATCTTAAAGTCTGACCTAAAAACTGAGGGTTTAGAGTTCTAGCAAATCAAATTATTTCTGAATCCAGTGTGCTGCTGGATTTCGGTAGGTCTGCAGAAATAACGATGTGTTTTGCAAATTGACTCATATTTGTCTTTATTTTCAGCATTGCTATATAGTCTCAGTGGTGCACCTCCTGCATGCTTTATAATGGTGATGTTAGTAGTACCACATTAACAAGAACAAATGCATTAATTTTAAAAATAACTTATATTTTGAAATGCAAAGCATGCAATACTTTCTTAGTCAAATAGAGAAGAAGAGACAATGCCTGAAACACCTCAGACCACCAGTCATTTCTCCATGAAGCTGTCAGCATTAAGAAGTTAACAGGAACACACAAAGGTACCTAAGACACCATAGCATGTTACAAGAGTTCTGGTACTAGAGCAGGTAATGACCTTTGGTATTTCAAAGCTATTTGATGGGGGGAGAGCATGCACATACATGCTGTACCATCTTAAAAGGCTGACTTTTTAATGCTGACAGCTATTCCTTGGTGAAATCTCACTAAACAAGACATGGTAGTTTAAAATCTGGCCAAATATGGTTTTGCAATAAAAGGCAGAAATGTGGTTTCTGCCTGTCGGAGGACCCTCAGTTTCTCACACTTTTCTTTATGTTAGTGTTATTAAGAGTTCAAAACATAATAGAAACTAAATATTGGTTATTTCTTTATAACATTGTGTGACTGGAGCTAGACTACCATCTCTATCCTGCCCATTATTGAAGAGAGCCTTAGCATTAGATTTCTCCTCTTTCTGTTTAGGTCATTTAGTAAATATAAACATACAATACTGTAAACAGATACTAAAAATAATAATAATTCATGGTTAGGGTGTTTGTTTGTTCGTTTTATTATTTTCTTTTTCCTAAACACCTTGGATCAATGCCTTGGGAACTAGACTAGAGAATTAGTGCTTAGACTAGAGAATGCAGCCCACTGGTTGTGCAGGTTATATGGTTAGGCAAACAACTACACAGGATCTCTTTTAATAACCTCTGAAATTTAAGGGAAACATCATCAGCTTTGCACAATGAACAGCTATGATCTCTGCAATCAGAGGTTATACAACCCTGGTTAGCATGAACGGGTATACTCTACAAAATAATTTTTCTTTTCATGAAGAGAGAGGAGTTTCTGATACTCATGTTTCTATATTATTGGTTTTATTACAAGATACATATTCATCAGGTATCACCCTGATATTACTACCATGTGCTCACAAGGGCAAATGAATAATGCTAGCACCATAATTCTCTCCTAGATGATCCTCAGTGGTGCTGTATTCTTGTGTAAGTCCTTGAAACAACAAAGCTAACTTTCTCATCAGAGTAACAGAAGAGATATAAGAATGTAAAAAAGTATTTGCTTCATCAATGATTTGAGAGCTGGGGGGTTTTTTTAATCTTTTTATTTTTGCATCCGAGTTTAAATGTGAGTGTGGATATTCCAGCATTTTATACAAAGAGAACATTATAGGCTTCCTCATCAGTCATTCTTAACTTTATAATAAATCAGAAACCTGGTTTCTGTAGAAGAGTCACGCTCTAAAGAAAACCAGTCATTAAAAGAAACCTAACTGAAAAATGTTGCTATCTGAAACCATGGCCTACATTTCATCTTTTAGTGTGTGATAAAGTCTTATGAATCACTTTATATTTACTACAGGAAAGTATGCGCACATAAGGAGTTACCATGGAAGACCTGACACGCCATAAAATAGAACATTTCATGTTTAATGAGACCATATACTGTTATACCTGCTATTACAATTGTGTACCTAAAAATTTTTCACGTTACAGAAAAACATTGCACTCCTTGTGTCAAAGAATGTAAAACCTGCAATATTAGCAAAAAATACATTCCCTGCAGTGTCTGTCTTAAGCACCTTCTGTGGTCATCTGACAGAAAGAGCTTCTGGCTTTTCCTTATGTATCCACTTAAAACTGCTTGTAAATTGTTGATAACAAGCATTTGACTGCAAAGACAGAAAAGATACCCACCCTCAAGAGTTATTTTAAGTAATTTTATTTATTAAATATGCCTAAAATCAATACAGCTGGTAACATTAAACAGACATAAAAGTATGCTTACTTTATCTACTCAGTTGTAACTGAACAAAGCGGTCAAAAATTGTTGAAGTGTTTCTCAACTGCCGTGTGTCTTCACAAAAGAGAGCAAAGCCATGTTGTGCAAATACTCTGGCACATGTGAAGATAATCTGACTTCTAGCCACTTAAGAAATACAGATTATGTGGTGAAATTTTAGATTAACCAAAATACTTTTAGCCAGATAACACACATTCATCTGTATTTGGGTACTCAGGACAGGTTACAAAATGATAGGCTTGGAAAAGATGCCAACTTCTTCATTCTTTGCTAATACCACTCTAGATTAGGAGTACAAAGTATAATGTAGTCACACTCCAATAACCAGATGCTCTGTTGATACCAGACATCCCAGACCACCTGTTTTCGCATCCTTACACAACTTTAGTCTGTCATTCAAAATAGTCTTGTGCTGCAATTTGGCATTGAATATGACTATTGCTTTGGCAGTGAGCCAGCCTGAAGCACAATGCTCTCTGTCAGTTAAAACTAAGCAAAACCCTGCAAAGCAGCAAACCTTCACTTCCATTTGAATAAGCATCTGTTTGTAGAGAGACAGAGAAGAAGGAGGAAGACTGGTAGAAAAGAAATGAAATGGTTAAATCTCTACAGTTACTGCATAATCTATTCCTGTTAGCATCTGAAATTTTCTAGCTCCCAAACATCCAGGTGCTCTGTCTCCCACAGTTCTCCAGATGATCCACAAAACACGTGCTCATCACAATGCCATGAACATACTGCAAAACTGGGAGAATACCAGGGGAGGTACCAGCAATCTCACTTTTTGCTAATATGATTCTTAGAGAGAAGAATATACCCAGTGACAAAGAGTGCATGGGTGCAGCAAGTGACAAGTGACCAAATAGCCCTTTTAACACAGTGCAGCTAGACAACAACCACCCCTCTCATTTTTTATACCAGATAAGGATAATCTGTAATTAAGGATAATCTGTAATATTTCAGCTTCCTGAAATATAGTAAAAGTTTGGGCTTTTGTACTTCTGTGAAATTTCAAATAATTATACAGATGTATGTATGGATACACAACATAGTTGAGCAGCTTGTGACTAGTAAAACAGACACATACAGAAAGCAGGGGCCTTTTCTCTAGGACTTCTGCTGCTCAGCTGCAACAGAACCATGTGGCACCTAGAAATCCTGAAGAAACAGAGAAATTGGTTTTGGGGTTTGGTTGTTGTTGGTTTTGAGCTTGGTTTTTTTTTTTGCCTAGACAAATTAAAGTCACAGATGGAGAAGGTTTGATGTGTACAAAGAGATCAAAGTAAATAGCAAATATATATGCCATTCTCAGCCTCACATTGCTGCACCCCTCAATGCCATTCTCCTCCCAAACTCTCTATACAATATCATATTTTAAATTATAGCTTGGTCTACTTTTTTTTTTTTTTTTCCTACAACATCCTTTGCACAGAGGCTACTAAACTGATCGGTTTTGCTTGCGTGGCTATGCTGAAGGTACCTAACTTTACACCCCTGCTGAGAGAACGTAGTGTCTTAACACTCCCTTCAGGCAGAGCAATGGCGTTTGATTAAAACACTGCAAACATGGTCTAATCAGTTTGACTTTCAATTCAGTTATGAAGCTGTAGTACAAATGTCAGAGCTGTGGAGAATAGTAGCACTTGCTGAAAATTCATGAACCACTATAGGCCGCCACTCTTTATCTGACACATCAAGATACAGAAGAGGATATATAACCTTTTACAAAACATATCATCTTCTGCTCTCATGTTTTGTGAGAATAAAACAGTTGCAGATCTGATGTTTTTATGTTCCTGGCAGTTCCCTTCCCTG
This sequence comes from Coracopsis vasa, assembly GCA_026283785.1. Taxonomy (NCBI): domain Eukaryota; kingdom Metazoa; phylum Chordata; class Aves; order Psittaciformes; family Psittacidae; genus Coracopsis; species Coracopsis vasa. The sequence goes on from JANHGB010041874.1 coordinate 56,023, forward strand.
GAGCTGCTTGGTGCTCAGGACACAGTGCAGCTAGACAACCAGCCCTGTCACTAGAAGAAAGATGAGAATGCAGTCATACAGGAAATTGCTGCGGAAATAGTATTCCCCTTATTTCTTTTCAGTTGCGTCGAACAGGTTTAACTGTAACCTTTATTATGATCTTTGCATAGTTTGGGAGCTCTCCGCTTCCTCTCTACACAGAAATGTTACTTTCTCTAAGGCATCATTGGTATTTATGTTAAAAATCTTTAATCATGAAAGAATATGGCAAACTACATAACAATAATTATTTAAATAAAGTACGTAACTTTATTCAGCTCTGCTTACTTTTGGCGACAGTTTGCAAAATAAAGAATATTTCACACAGTTATTTTAAGACATCCATTAAGAATATTATAGAGCTGATTCTCATATATGCTCATATCTCAGCAGGAGCTGGCAGAGTCCCCTTTGGGAACATCACCTGGAACACAGGACTTCAAAGGCTCCTCTGTGAATACCTATGAGTCTTCTCATCATGGCTTATACACAGAAATACTGAATGTAATCCTAAGAGATATTTGCTCCTTGGCTGGGGGTGGGGTGCATGTGTTCTTTTCTCAAGGGAATTAATTACCATTTTAACAAATCTTTTGCTTTAGTGTAGTCAGCATTCTAGTGCCTTATTAAAACCACCACTGTATATGAAAAGTTCAAGTTTTTTAAATGGAGAAAATGCTATGCATGCATGGCAAAGGATGATGGTTTTTTTCATTGTTTTACTGTTGAGGAACATAAAGAAGTTTTGAGATTATTTCTTTTTTTCTTGGCTTTGCAAGAAAGGACAAATGCAATTTCTGTCACCTCCTGTTAATCAGTCTATCATCAGGATCTAGTACATCATTATTTGCTGAGATGCTATGTGTAAGATTTGCAAACACTTTAGTGTATTGCTGCCTAAAACTGCCTAACTACTAAGTGTTTGTGCTCCAATTGTCATCCACCTATAGCTTTGCTTTGGAGAAATCAATATTAAATCACAGAATCATAAAATAGTTAGTCGATTAAGCATCCAAAATTTTTGGCTCTAGTGAGACCCAACCTGCAATACTGAGTCCAGCTCTGGATCCCGCAACATAAGAAGGATACACGCCTGCTGAAGTGAGTCCAAAGGAGGCCACAAAGATGCTCAGAGGGCTGAAGCACCTCAGCTGTGGAGACAGGCTAAGAGAGTTGGTCTTGTTCAGCCTGGAGAAGAGAAGGCTTGGAGTGGGCCTTAAAGCAATCTTCCAGTACCTGAAAGGGGCCTACAAGAAATGTGAAGAGGGTCTTTTTACAAGGGCATATAGAGATAGGAAAAGGTGGAATGGCTTTAAACTGGAAGAGGGTAGATTTATATTAGATATTAGGAAGCAATTCTTTACTGTGAGGATGGTGAAACACTGGAACAAGTTACTCAGAGAAGTTGTGGATGCTCTATCCCTGGCAGTGTTCAAGGCCAGGTTGGACAGGGCTTGGAGCAACCTGGTCTGCTGGAAGGTGTCCCTGGCCGTGGCAGGGAGTTGGAACTGGATGACCTTTAAGGTCCTTTCCAACCAAAACTGTTCTCTGATTCTATGATTTGCTTAGGTGGGTCATGGTACTGTTTTTATGCATAAGCCTCAGCAAGCCTTAAAGGTTTGCTCTATCAGGCCACATGGTAAAAACCAAAACAAAACAGAAAAGACATTCAAACTTAGAACTTCAAGGGGCTGCTTTCATTTTTCTATTCTCTTTCCTGCAAGGAGGAGGCTCCCTTGAAGTGCAGCCAACCAGCTGATAGGTCTCTGCCAGCATTCATCAGTGAATATGTTTCACTTTGTACAAGAGAATTGTTATTTACTGAGGGTAGAAAGACTGATCTGGTCGTTCTCAGCAGGTAGAATTGAGAAAGTAAGGGATCCCAGCCCTTGCTCTCATCCATATTTGTGTAACATTCATAGTGTCGAAGGGATAGGTTCACTGTCTGTATATAAATTCATATTTGTACTCTGAATCAAGACTCTCTCAGAACTTCACATAGTGATCAAAGTGTCCATGCCATTATGCATTAGGAGACAGTTATTAAATCTCCATGTTTTCCCTTATTTCTGCCATGCACATTTTAATTCCAAAGGAAAGGGAGGAAAAAAGCTACTTTTTCACTTATTTTCTTCATCTTGCCGAAAATTGTGGGAAAAAGCTTATGAACTACATTGCATTACAACATTTTTTTGTTATTGCTGTAGGTATTATTTTTTACTATAAACCATCATTATATAAATGACCCAAAGGTTATATAAACCATCATTATATAAATGATGGTTTATATAACCTTTGGGCTTATGTGGAGAAAAAATGTGCTTTAAAAGCCAGGCTTTTATTTTATTTTATTTTATTAAGAAACAAAAACTTGTATGGGATTTTATATTCAGTATATTTTACATACTTGTATGGGTAAATATTCAGCTTTTCAAAGAAAAAATGAGTGCTCCTGCATCCTGGCCAGTACCATTCACATTTATCAAAGTCACATTCAATAATGAGCAAAATAGAGCTGCTAAAATTGGTACCACACTCCCAAGGTGAAGCAAGAACTGCATCGCGCAGAACAGGCAGCCAAGAGTCAGGCTTCTGTGGAGCGCATGATGCTGATACTTAAACAATTACAATTGCAATCACGAGTAAATAACATTATTCAATTTCATCTTACTGTGTGTTTTGCAATATCTCATGTTGTAATTCCCATGAAGCGGTCACAGATCATCAAACTAATAGGTGGGGAAGAAAATTTTAATTGCAAGTCATTAGACAAGCTCTCTCAAGGCTTGTGCACAACATGTTTAACTGTAATCAGAGGGTAATAAAGTTCAGAAATATTTCTATCAAAGAAGAAGGCCTTCAAAATAGAGACATGGGAGATTCTATTGAATAGTTTAAATTAGATATAGATTAGTCACAAATCACTGAGAGAGCTTAACAAGAAATCAAAATCAACACCTTGAGTATGGAAGTGCCTTGTCAATATACAGCTTGCTAACGTGCAACATGATCAACATTTCAATATATTCCACCACACTCATTCAATGATACCTTGGATGAGCTAATGTGATGTGTTCACACTTTGATAAAGCACTTAAACACCACTAAGTATTCCAACAAACATTATGGTTTTTGATCATTTCTATCACTTCTGGACTACTACCAGTTAAAATATTTGCAGTAGGACTGGTTACATTTTCTCCTATCACGTAAAACTAAATTACAAATGTGATCTGATCTAATGTTTATTATAATCACCATGAGATTTCTAATTGTCCTGAGAGGGTTTTGGATGAAACTATTTATTTAGCCAAAGTGTATATTGTCATACAGATAACATCATTATTCAAAATGTATTTTCCTCTCAGTTCACCCCAGCCAAGTTTTCTATATTTCCTTTGCTCTCCAGCTGGATGATAAAAAAAATTCAGACCTTCTAAGGATGGAATAACTGCTTCCATTCCCTTTAAGCTTGCAGGACAGGGTTCACTTGTCATAAAAATGAATGTTTCTCTGATGACTTAAAATTATATGACTTCTGGGGTTTTTTTTTTGGTTTTGCTTGTTTTTTAACTTGGAGTCAAAACAGAGAAACACCACATCTATGAATCACACAATCATCTGAAACTCTAGTGCCAGGTCAGATTTTGTGTCTTCAGTAGACCCTGCCTTCACAAGAAGCAAGCAATGTAGACTATGTTTCAGCAAAGCAGTTGAATACATATTTTACATAAAATGGACAAAAAGTCCCACACATTAATAACATGCATGCAGTTATTCACTTTAAGGGGAGCTTATTCCCAAAGGCTTTGCCTTATGTGGTCCTAGTTTCTTCGCCTTCATCTCCTGAATAATAGACTTTCCAGTAAGTTTCCTAGAACCTGGTGCAGCTTTAACCAAATTCACAATAAGAGCAAACATGTTCAGTACCAGAGCTGTACATGGAAAATGTCAGTGCCACGTCAATCCCATTTGATGATATCATGTCCCACACCCATTTCTCAGATCTAATGTCCACTTTTTCCTTGAATACACACCTAAACTCTTGTATACTGCACCCTCTACAGGATAAAATACACAGCGTATCAGAGGTAAGGGGAGAAAAAGAGACATCTCTGGATACTAGATATTATCATCATCTTCAGCTGAAAATCAAACTGCTGATTTAGGCAGTTAGTTTTCAGTGATGTATTTGTTAAGCAATAGGATAGTTTCAATCTATCAGAACAGAAAATGTCAGATTGAAGTATTGCTAACGAATGGGTCAATGCTTTATGCTATGCAATAAGCAGAAGTCAGGTTGGTCGGGTGCTGAAGCAAAACTGAGAAAGCTTTCTCAGTATGTAATCTGTGTATTGTCAATTTATCACTAATCCAAACTACATAATACTAATTAAACTTTTGCCTAACATAGCATGCAAGCAATAAGCATATTTTAAATGTCAGTTGCTATCTTTTTCTATTATCCTGGGAGTTTTAAAGTGCTTCATGACTGACAGATTTCTGTAATATAAAATTGTGTATCAGAGGGGAATAGTATATAAAAGTAGAATTTCAAGGTGAATAAAATGTTCTTAACTGCCATTAGTTTACAGAGCAAGGCAACACAACCCTGGATATTTTATAATGCTTCAAAATGTGACATAGACTTACATTAAAACTTCTGAAGGAGTAATCTGATTTTTAGCACTTCATCTTACATTTCAATACAATCTAGGCCTTTCTGTCCATTCTATTTTTCAGTGTTATTATTAAGAACATGGTAAATAGGAACTAATTACCAATTACTCACCACCAAATATTCCTCTGCAAGTTTAGCTCCTAGCTAATTTGGTTTGTGTAAGGAATGAAAAGTCCTCTTATAACTGGGCTTTTTCAAGATGATCAGCAAACTATCAGAAATACAATTCAAGAAATGCATCTGATTTTTTGGCAAAAAGACTTTTCTTTTTAGTAGGATATGCTTTTTACTTTAAATGAGAACTGCTATTTCAGCTAATAAAATAGTGTTTCTAAAATTTGTAGTGTTTATCAAATCTGTTCATATATCAGTAGTACGGAAACAGTAGCTTTTCCTCATTGATGGTGATGTTATGAAGAATCCTTCAGAAACTTGAATAACAGAATTGCTTTGTAAACATAGTTTCTTTTAAATTGGTGGAAGCACTTTCTTAATTAATATTTTGGAAAGTTTTTCTTTTAGTCTCTTAGCTCAAGGAAAGCTCATACTCTGTCTCACAAGCCAGTTAGAGTAAAATGTTCATAGTCATATTTCTTTGCATAAGAACTTCTTTGAAAAAGGAGTAGGGTGCCAAATATTCATCTTTATCATCCAGTTTTGCTACTCAAAGACTGAAATATGTAAGTAGCAGAGCAACAAAGAGGAAAATAGCTTTTATGAAAGGCATCCTTTTGTAGAGTGATGGGTAAATGGAGTGGGACAAATTTTTTTCTAAGACAGTTTCAATAAAGTTGGATGATTTACAGCAGGGATGAATTTGGTTCACTGTCTTCCATGCAAAGATGAATTCTTTCATTGGGAGCTCCTCTTAGCAACTCTAGCCACAGTCTCATGGCAGCGAATTGAATCTATGATAAACTTACTATAGAATATCATTGAAATGAAGCATTATACCTCTCCATACTAGTCTTTTATTATGGAGGTACTTATCTGGAATCATCATGATGAAGCAGAGAGTTAAAAAAAAAAAAAATCTCATTTTTGGAAGTGGAGAAGAAATCAATAAGGTAGTGTTTTTCATTTCTATTTCCATTAAAAGGCATCTGACCTTACTTGCCACATGTCTAAAAAGAGACTCTTAAGAAAGAAAATACTAACTATACAATGTGGAAATACTTTATTGCATAATGGTATCAGTTTGTAATAATTAAAAGAAAAGAGGCAATGACATTCCATTCTGGGAGCATGAATTTGACTTATTTATCAATCATTTCTACTCGGAAAGCAAAAACCAAAAACAAACCCCAATGACACATTTTGAAGAGTACCATTGATCAATGAAATACAGGAGATAGCAGGGAAATAATGTGTTTCTGTAGTAATAAATACTGGCATTCATAAGAGAAGTCAAATATTTAAATACTTGAAGAAATTAACAATGAAAGAAAGGGGGTGTGTGAAAGCATAAAAGAAGGGGAGGTGGATTAAAAAAAGAGGTAATTTTCCCACTGCTAATAGTTACCTTTTCAGCTTATTGCATTAAATATTTAGTCTCCATAAAATCTTAATCAAGAGGGGGAAAAAAACCATTCTGCAACTTCCTCTGCAAGACAACTCAGAGAACGCTTTGACTTTTTCCATACTCTCTTTACTGCATATAGAAAGCCCAAGGAAACTGGACAGTTAGTTCATATACCTGGTGACAGAATTTAAGCATTCTCTCTGAAATGACAGAAATTCAGAATGGGTTCATTCACCCATTTCAGCAAGTGCTCATATGTTATAGTGACGGGCATGCTACAAAAGCAAAAAGCAAAGCATTTTTCATGCAATCCAACTATTCTGAATAAAAAAATAAAAATCAGCTGTCAAAAACCAAAGTTAGGGTCATAATGGTCATTTTATGATGACGGTTACTTGGCACACAGACTCATGCCTAAGCCATATAAATGTGTGTGTATGTAAAAATATGTATGTTTATAGGCAGAGGTAGGAAGACTTGATCTTCTGCTTCAGTCATAGCCTTCTCTCATACATGTTTCTGGTTTATATTCTAATAGGAAAATAAAAACATAACTTCCTTCAGCTGTGCTAGGTACTCCTCTCAAGCAGTCCTGTCATGTACGTATTGGTATAAAATACATGCCTATCTGTGACATCTAGCTTGTAAAAATGGCCTGCAAAGTTCTAGGATGTCCTCACGTACTCTTTTCCACAAAGTGGGAGAGGAACACAGTGAGCAGCTCTTAGATTTCAGGATCTTAAGACACAAAGAGTGCATAGATCATCTGTGTGCAGTGTAGGATGACTAATTAAGAGAGGATGTTACCCCTCTAAAGATCAGTATTATTATTCCATAATTTTCTCATATATGAGGCTTTTTCAGGGTCATGTCTGTCAATTCTTAATTTAGCAGCTAGGGTAGATGAGCATTTGTCTGTTTTCAGAGCACAATATATGACTGATCATTTTGTTCTAGAATAAGTTAACATTTTGAACCAAAAACAAATCAACAACTTTCTCTTATTGCCGAGCATTTTGCTGAAACTTGACCCTGTTAAAAAATGAACCCTTTGTAGAAACACCACCATTATTTTTACATTTTTGAGTTTTGGCTTTCTGTCACAACAAAATGGAAAGGATGCTCAGATATTTCCAGATGCAGTTTCGCATGGCAGATATAAGGGAAATGATAAGACAACGTAATTTTTTTTCTTCCTTCCCTTTCTCCCCATACCAAAAACTGATATTTTACATTAATGTAACATTTTCCACTATATAGGAAAAAGATTTAAACCAATGATTCTCAAATTACAATCATGGCCAAGTAATCTGTGTTGATATATCTGGACTGTGGCTTATTACAGAACCAGTTAAGATCAAGGCTGAAATAAAGAGAACAAGCCCTACTAAACCTAAACAGGCTCTGTTCGAAGTATGTTGCTAATGTTATATCTCTTCTTACAGCAGTGTCCTTCACAGTCCATATTTTTGCATTATCCTTCTTCTCCCATTAACTCAGATGGTCTTTTCAGTCAACTTTTCACTATTTCATCAACCCAGCACACATTAATTTGACAGCTTCTCAGCTGTCAAACTGCTTTTGGTTATTTTTATGCCAGTGTTAATATTCCATAGTCATTAAACATTTTGGTCAAAAAAACAATAAAGAGAAAAAAAAAAAAAGCCAACATACGTACACTCCCAATGCTAAATGAAATGCACAGGTTTATGCCATCCATACATTTTCAAGAGTGAATTACATTACATGACTAGCATAACACCATATAAGAGATAAGATGAAAATGACCTGCCTTAAGATGATGCTTGCAAAGGTTACGGTAGGGACTCAACCACCAACCTGTGACTACAGAGCACTGTTAGGAATTCAAAAAGGAGAGGAAAGTAACTATGCTACACTACCCAGGACTAAATAACATTAAAAAAGCAACTAAGAGAAACAGTTAATTACAGAAATTCACAAGAGTGGCTTTACACATTATGTAAAAATGGCAGCACAAAGTGAGGTTATTAGGACTGTGCGTACTTCATGCAGCTTTCCTCAGCAGCAGGGTGGTTCTCAAGCTGTTAAGTGTCAAGCACCTATGCTATAAATTATTTCTTAGTGTCTAAACAGAAATATCACCACCATTACATTTGGATTTAGTGCTCAGGTTGTCCTAGTGTGATTTAGGAACAGTAATTTTAACCATTCACCTCCTAAAAGAAAGCAGACTGAAGAAAAGAAAGTTTCATATGGAAAGAAACTGATTGAAGGTTTTAAAACAAACAATTTTTTGTGTTTTCAGTCTTCAAAGCAAAGAAGATTGTAAGGCTTTTTGTAGCAAAGCACACCCAAATCCCTCCCCTGTTATCAGTTACTATAGTTTAGAATATTTGTTATTTTGCTTACAAGAAAGCTTTTACTTCCAAATAAAATATTTGTTTTAGTTCTAGAAACCCCAAAATAGTATATCAGAAACCAGAAGAAAAGATATTTAATTTTAATTTTAGAGAAAAAATAACTGGATAGAGGGGAGCAGGAAAGCAATGAGAAAGAAAATTGCGTGAGTACAAATATCATTTTTTGTAGTGCACAAGCAAACTGTTCCTCTCTGGTTCTTGTACCCTTTTAAAACTATGGAAAGAGTGGCCCTACTAATTTGGCTGATGGACCTAAAGAAAATCATAGCTAATTCTGTTCTAGCAGAAATTCAGTCCTAGCTGTAGTAAACCTGGTTTGTGCATCTAAGAAATAACACAACATTCTTCTCAGCATATAGAAAATCAATGCTATTTCTAAATTACACTTAGCTTGCAATGTGAGTTTTCATTTATTTTCAATCTGTATCAAAGGCAGATTTTTAAGGAACATTGTTTTTTGTAAAGTAAAGATCAAGCACAAAATACAAAAATTAATTATTCTTAGCATATTAAACTAAGATACTGGCTATAAACATTTCTCTCTATCTTTGACATGATTTTTAAAAACATCCAGGAACTTCTCATAAGCACCAAAAAAGGATGACAGATCATCAGCCAAATGGAATTCAAATGACTCCCTACTCTCAGATACCAGTTTTTCTACTCCTTTCCAAAATCTTAGATTAAAAGAGAGAAATGGGACCAAGGGTCAATTGATTTGAATTATTTTGGGCCAGAGAGAAAATCAGATTCTATGCACAAAATTCCCTTGCAGTGAAGAGCCAGTAACCTGTTGTCATCTTTAATTATGAGCTTTTGTTCCCAAAGCACTAATCAAGAAGGAAATGAGGCCACCATCTCAAGTAATTTAGGCCTAAAACTGAAGAATTCAATGCTATCAGGCAACAAAACCAAAGAAAAACTTGCAACTCTGGTGTCATCAACTCCTTGAAAATACCCTGGCAAGGTATGGTAGTTTTTCCAAACATACATTCTGATTTCTAGCTGTGATTTTAGAGACACAGAAAAGGGAGAGGGATCTTTAGGGTCCTCAGTATGCCCTGAAACAGAAGCATCAGAAAGCAAAGCTTACACTCTACCAACAAATTGGAGTTTTTCCTATCTTAAAAAAATGTAAAAAGTAAAAGTTGCAGTTTCTTCTATCTCTGTAAACCAAGCAGGTCAGTGCAGCTCCACAGTTTGCAGCACATGCAGACAGAGTTATTGAATCATAGAATAGTTAGGGTTGGAAAGGGCCTTAAGATAATCTAGCTCCAGCTAGATGATATGTCCCAGCAGTTTCAAAGATATGGATGAAAAAGAAAGTTCAGAATACATTGATGAACAACATTTCAGTGTACAAATTACATCAATTTTAGAGTTCTTCTACAGTCCCCTCCATGTTCTCATTTCAGCATAGCTGTATTCTAATCTTATATTGTTATTGATTATATTACTCTTTTTTCCCTAGATGGTTTTAAAATATACACATCTTGATGGTTGAGATGCTTAATTTGGAAATTGGTGCAGGAGACTCTCAGCCCCTCTCCAATTATATCTTGTGAACCAGACTCTCTGGAGGTTTTCAATAAAATGTTCTTTCATTATCACTCAAATTACATCTTCACATTTATTGACAATAATCCTGAAGAGGATGAGTTTCTGCTGGAAGTCAGTTTTCACCATGAAGAATGAGGATTTCAAGAAAATATGCATTAAAATATATACCACAGAAATAGTAGAATTCTCTCTCTGCAGAATGCTATTGAGTAAATTGCTATTCTATTGCACAGATCACTGTTAGAATATTGAAGAAAAATAGACTTAATTACCATGAAGCAGCATTCACAAGCTGAAATGATAAGCTTGTATATGTAATGATGGGTTATTAGCTAAACATCGATTTACAAATTCAGTTAGGGAATAAGTGGGAAAAAATGTGCCAGTATGTGGGCTGAATTTTAGCAGGTATTGTTAGTGTTTGCTGTGATGGATGAGTATTTGTGGGCTTGCATTGCTTCAGTCTGTTGGGGAAAGAGACACATAGAGACACATGTACCTAAGTGGGTTTCTAGAATGATCTGATTTTCACTACCTGCTTCCAAACTCTGCAGAATCCTTTCAAGATGTGGTAGACAAGCTTCCACAATCTGCTCAGCTTCACCCAGACTCAGAGTAATTCGAATATGTATAATTAAAAATTAATATCTTAGCTGAAATTTAGGGGCTTTTTTAGACCTCACTTAAAATTTTAAGTAAAAACATTTAACACACAAGTAAGGGATAATTTAGAGAATAGCTTTTGGGAAAAAAACAAACAAACAAAACAATGAAAATCAATACAAAAATAAAAATATTTTAGCTATGTAGGGAAAAAAATATATATTGAAATTAAATTTGGCTAAATTTTATATAAACAATTACAAACACTAAAGATTTCATCTGACCTGAAGTGAAAGCAGAAAAATTGATCTTTTCTCCCCCTCCATTCAACTTAAAGTAATTTTTTTCTTTCTATTTTTACTCTTCTGTCATCACATTAGAAATCCATTATTCACTTTCACTTTTGTGTCACATCTTTAAAGAAGTTAATTCCACCTTGCTGAAGTAGCTGCAACAACACAACTTGGAGAACTGGTCTTGAATGCAACATAAAATTATCCATTACTCATTATTATATAAAATAGCCCAATTCTGTGTTTTCTATCTAAGGAAAGGACTTTATTAAACTGAGAAGTACAGTGAAGATGTTATGCTCCAGGTCTGATCATGCCTAATACCTAGTATTTCCTACTACAAAATGTGGAGGCATTATTGTTGCTGCTGTCACCTGTAGCAATGCCTGGTGGCAAGCAAAATCACCCAGTCTAAATCCAGCCCAGCTCCCTGGCTCTTTTAGCTCCATTACTTCTACTTTGTTCTGATTAATCATTACTTCTGCAAATTACAATTTAAAGAGCAGCTCACAGAGTTGTGTCATTTTGCAAGATGATCAGCACCAAAGAAGTTTCTTGTATATGGGATGGGAGCAATTGACAGAGACCATCTGCTCCAGATATAACTCTCTTAAAAGGTGCATGCTTCATGGTTCTGTTGCTGTTTTCATCTGGTCTTTCACATGTGGTAAGGAACAGCTGCTGAAGAGGAAGAGATAAAACAAAAGAAGTAGATAATATTAAGCAGCTCCCAGGGAATAACTGGGAATATCCAAGAATGCATTTGTTCAAAAAGATGGTGCAATATAAAACATGACTAGCTTATCATAGATGACAATCATAATAGATTCCAATCCCACAATTCATGCTTAGAACTCTTAGAGGTTTCAGCAGACATTCTGCATGAACAAAGAAGGCAATACTGCATGGGAAACTGTGATCTCCAAGATACTGCTGCCTGGCAACTGGTGGCCACTTGTGTTCTCAATGGTCCCTTGGGGAATTCTCATTTCTGCTTGGCTGGTGAAAAGCTGTTTAGCTCTAAATTCACCTGGTCAGCTTTTTGATTTTGTTATGGCTGATATATTTTCCTCTCAATTGTATATAACAGATAATGAAGAACCTTCTCTGGTTTAAATGTGAATCTCACAGGGGTTTTTTATACCCCTGTGTATGATAATAATAATATCTTTATTCATAAAGATTCACGAGTTTGTAACTATCAAAAGTGGTTTTCCTTTTATAAAAATGAGTTAGATATACCCTGAAAATTCAGGAGTCAGAAAGAAAATTATAAGAATAATTGGAGCTTTCAGAGGAGTCTCATTAGGCTATACTGTTCAAGTCCTGACTTCCAAATTCTTGAGACTGGAAAGGTAAGATTAGAAAGTTGCAACCATTTTTCACCTTCAGGCCCAGTAATGAGCAGACAATAGATGAGCACAGGCTGACTGTCATTTATGTTGGTTGACAAAACACAGATGTATCCCAGGGTTTTCATAATTTCCTGAGATTTACCTGCATTCAGCTGGTTGGAAAATTTTCTTAAAGATGCACCTCTCTTTTCTGCAAGCTAGAGCCCGTTTTTCTCAAATCATATTTGATGGTATTATCAACCTGATTTATAGTGAGGTTTACTCTCTTTTATTCTTGTCACTCACAGAGGCAGACAGATCCCTAAATTTAAAAGAGAGAGAGGGACAGAGGGAGGAAGGGAGAGCGGAAGAATTTATGTTAAGAACCCACAGAATCCAGAAAATCCATAGCCTAAATAGGGGGAAGGACTACATACTTTACTCCTCTCTTAACACATGATGATGAACTAACAGGAGGAGAAGCAACATTGGGTGAGCTCTCTCATGTCATGATCACATATACTGGAAAGTTGAAAGTAGCTTCAGGTGACGTCTGGCCACATTTGCCCAGGCCAGCGAGGCTTCTCAACCTGGGAGAACATCTGGCCCCAGAAGTCAAACCACACATAAGACAGTAAAATCACTTATGTTTTACAAAATGGGTCAATTAATAGGCTAACGAAAGTAACACTCATCAGGAGGAAGATGAGATGAAATGATGGTGGGATGATTTGGAGAAAAAGAATAATCTGGGAGAGGAATCCGTTCTCAGGGGAAACAGTAGTTTTGTTCCTTCACAGGGCTACCTGTCATGTACAATTTTTTAATATTGACTATCGAGCACTGATCAATTCAATGATTTTATCTTTCTGAAAAATGTGTGTGAATGAGATCATCAGGTTTGCAAGAGCAGTTACCCATCTGAGCGGGGAAAACGGGTGCTGGGAAGTTTCTGGTGCATATAATGAAGCATAATGTTGGCTTCATTGGCTTTTCTGAACAGAGAATGGTTGGAGTGTCTCAGCAGGTTATCATGTCTGTGTCCAAGGGAACAAGCTCTCTCAAAGACGCTATAAATTGCTTTTTGGAATTGATCTAAAGAATCTTTTTTTGCTATAATCTGTTTTACACAGACCAATTCTCAGCTGTGACTGAAGGCAAAAGAATCAGTCCTTAGGGCATGGCCTTTAACTCTGCTCTTATTCTGAAATAATTTGTAACAGAAAATCAGTGTACATTGGCTAAAATCTAAGATGTATGCACGCAAATAATAGATAATCAATTTACTTCTCTTTAAAACAATTTCCTGAGGAAAAGTAAGTGAGGTGAAGGAGGGTAATAGTGGAGTATCAAGATAATCAGCTTCAGACATCTCTTTTTGTTGACATAATGGAATAACATTGTAATTATGTTAGTTCAAACACATGATACCTGAGTAGTGGAAGCATAATCTGACTTCTTAGGCTGACCTACACAAATGTTACTTGACCCTTCCTCCCATGCATTTCTATGCTGCTGGATGTATGCTAAAAAGACCCAAAGAAAAAAAGAGTTGTGCTGTGACACAGTTTCTTAATCAGATGTTGTTTCACACTGAGACCAGGCTGGGGAAGACACGCAACTGATAAAATTACTAGATTTTCAGCACGTTAACCACTAGAGATTTGAAATTGGATGTTAAAAATACTCTGAGCTGATGAATTTATCATGATTTGCTGGTTAGCATCTTGATTAACTGGGTATTAAACCCCATTTTACTAAACCAAGGGGAAGAGAACGTAACAGACTGCTTCATGCTCGGGAGCCAAATAAGGCTTCTGAGGTAACTGAGAATTCCATCACAGAATCACAAACATTTATTGAATGTGGTTCACAAAGCATTTAAAGAATACATCAGAAGTAGCTAAAGCATGGGTCTAATAGTATTTCATTGGATTGCGCTAAATGCACAGGTTGCAACATGACTTTTTTATAATGCTGTAAAACATTTCTATCTATTTTAAGGGCTTTATTAATAAAGCATCTTCATGAGTTCAATTGAAAATCCTGAAATACTTGAGTTTATAGTCTGCGTTTCCTAGAAGCAGTAATTCTAGACGTTTTGCATAAATTGAGCTGGACAGAGAGGTTGTTGAACTACTTTGACTGTGACTAAGCAAAGTACTCTTATTTCATGTCTAGATTTAAGTGTGATTTTTATTTCATCCTGATTTTAATGACATATTAATTGCTTTGATATATGCATATATGCAATTATGGTGTTGTTCAGCTCGGTTTTATGTAATCTACTTGTTTTTTAACCTTGTCTGTTAGTAGACACAAATATTTATTTAGATTAACTCTGGATGGGCTAGATTGGCTGTGTGAGGCTAGAAATAACACACAGATTTGCTAAGCCAATCAGAAAGAAACTGATCAATAATGATATATTGATCAAATTTCATCCTGCTGCAGCAGCAACAGACTGAATGCTTATATCTACATCAACCATTTAGTACCACAGAAACAAAGTAGGAGTAAAAGGCCATCATTACAGAATCAATTTTTTCCTACTTTGAAGCCAGTTTTCTCAGAAAATGCTGCACTTCCCTAAAGCAAATTTCAAAATCAGCATTCCAGGCTGTTTCATAGAAAGTTAAAGTTTTAACAGCATTAAAATAGAGCTTCCTAAAGGTCTCCCTTAAAATACATTTTTCATACGCTTTCCACAAAAGGAACATAATTAAATTCTCTTACTTTTCAAATAGAAGATGTAAAGTAGACATATATACAAAACCATTCTTCAGTTGAGCATGCTGAATACTGCTACTATGTTTTGTCCCTTTCTCACTTCTTGTTTTAGGCTTTTTTAAGCTGACATTGCACTTTCCTGCTATCTGGAAAACTAAACAAAGATTTGGATTTAAAAAAAAGAGAACAACTTAATGGCTTTTTTTTTTTTTTCTTTTAATGTGTCATAAATCACACCAACTACAAATTATTGGTGCATATGTAAGGACTTACTACTTATTCTTCAGTGTGAATCAATGTTAAGAAACCAGTGATCAGAATTATTAGACTACTATTAGTCTAGTGTAGACACTGCTATTTATTTCATTGTTGCTGCACTTTATGCAACCTTTCATTTCTTTTCCTTTCCTCTCCTCTTCTACTGTTGCAATTTTTTTCCTCCTGTGTGTGTCAATTAAAAGTATCCATGCTGCCAACAAGGAAAACATTTTCTTGTCAAAGTCAGAGGCTGCAAGGAAGGGAGTGACTGTTCACACTGATAGTTAGCAGCACAGTCATTAGGAGATCAGCAGGCAAGTGGATGACTAATCATGCTTTGTTTAATGAAGACTATAAATTTCAAACTACATTCTTCAGTTTGAGTATATTCCTAGTATATTGTAGTAACAGTAGTTACTAGTAGTTTATGTAGCTACCTAACTCAATCTTACTAGGCCATTTTTATGGCACAGCTACTCCACCACCAAAAAAAATTATAGCACAGCTGAGAAATGTTAGATATGGAGAATAAGTTTCAGAGGTACAAAACTGAGATGACTAGTCAAGAGTGTTACTGGAGAATGATCTGTTTTCCTTTTCCCTCTTTCATTGCTATGCCCCTGTATGAATAACAGCTTAGTTCAATTTTCTTAAAGATCAGCCCAAGGTCAATGAAGACCAGACTCCAGCAGCTGAAATGCTGGAATCATGAAGATGGCAACTAGCCTACAAATAAAGTGTAATTAATACCTCAGGATGCATCTGGGATTAAGCAGACAAAACTTCCATAATTTTCACATATCACAGAGAGTATACTGTTATTTGGTGATGGCTGATGAGATGCTTTATATTGACTGGTAAAATGGATTTGTGTACAAAATCAACAAAACAACTTATCAAGTTGTGATAAGTATCTCTCCTAGTATTTCAGAAGTGCTCCTCAGGAAAGAGAGAGCAAGATATTTTACAACCAAAAATGTTTCTACAAAGAAAGCAGAACAAAAACTGCAAGATTCTCTACACATATTGTTACTTTTATGTCCTGATCCCAGGCTGTGCTCCTTCAGCCAGCAATATTTTGTGGGTATACTTTTTCAAAAAATAAACATGTTATCAATCTTATTTTCCAATGTAATATTATTCACTTTTGCCCCATTTTTAGAATTTGTTTTCAGCTGGCTGACTTGAATACAGTCTGTCTGAATGCAGCAATCCAGTAGAGCATCGCAGTACTGGAACCCAACAGGGCATGGCATAACACAGCATAAAATAAAATGTGAAAGTCAGTGTCCAGGCATCAGAGCAATTGCTCTTCATGTGTATGGACTAGAATTCAAATACACCTGCTGAATACAAATGGATCTTTTTTTGTTTTCTCTCCATGCACCTCTGTACTCCTAAACCTAACAATTTATTTTTCAGAGACATTATTCTGGTTTGATTTCTTTAGCAGTGTATACAGAACACAATGAAATATTGAGCAAAAAATAGAGATTGCATTTGTGAATCATATGTATTCCTATTACAAATTAATTTTGTTATTCTTAAAAAAAAAAAAAGCAAAACAATGGCATGAATCTGTGTTCTGCCAAAAGTTTTGTAGAAACAAATGGTTTTTTTCAATGCTGATTTTGCTAATACCTTCAAACACCCCCTTTCTTATTTTTTATTCACGCTGTACCTTTTCCTGTTACAAAAAGCAGCACCTTCCTGTTTATAGTTGCGATTATTTTCCTTTTTTTTTGTTTTCTACGGTGTACATTTTCCCTAAAGGTTTGCAATGTTTTGTGGCCTCTGTCAAATGGTGGGCAAGATTTCCTGTGGACCCTTTGGACAAAACACCTCTTTTGCAGTTGGTTTGGATTGCAGGGGTAGCCCCCAACTGCTTCGCTCAATCCTGTTGCATAAGATCATAAGACTGCAACAAATTGTAGTGCTTTTACTCTCAGCAAGCCAACTTTAATGCCAATGCACCCTTTCCCAAGTAGAAATGGAAGTAATAATCAGGCACATTCTTCCCATTGTTCTATTCACATCTTCTTTCTCCTTAAGCAAGCATGGGAGATTAGCTAGCATGGCTTTCTGGTACTTTCTGAGATAAGCAAATAGAAGTTCCCACTGTTGTCACTTCATCACATCCTCCCATGGTGGATCAATACTTCTCTGCCAGCCTGTCAGGGGAGGACAGCAGCAATCTGGATTTAGATTATAGAACTCTCAGGAGAGAGATGTTTCAAAACAACAAAATAGAACTGGGTACAACTGCTTGTCCTGACAGCTGTTATTTAAAAACACCATTCCACTCATGATATAATAGCCTAACAATAAAGAAAGAATTAAGAAAAATCTCTTATGGGAGGTAGGTCACAGATTCTGTTCACAGATCTGTCATGCTTCCAGAAAACTATTGTTTACATGTGCAACATCTGCATTTTTCCCCAAGTATATAATTGAAATCAAAATAAGCTCCAAAAATTGTCTGGAATTTACATAGGAATCTAACTCCCTGCTCACGTACCATTTATGAGAGTTTGAGCATGTCACATGAAAAAGCAGCACTTTGATATTCCTCCCAAGTAGCAAAAGTACTTCCAGATTCCTTCCACAGTCTAGACAGCCTTCTGCTCTCACAAAAGTATCCAGAAGTACCCAGTGCTTTTGTGGACTGTGGGTACAAATCAGCAGAAGAAAATTTGCCAAAAGCAAGTTATAGAAGCAAAAAATATTTAGAAAATATAATCTACCAGTAGATTCAATATCAGCCAAAAATGAGCACAGGACATCCACTAAGGCAGACCTCTTTTGAAACCATATGTCCTAACCCAGACATGTAACCATCCACAGACCGTATCACAACAGGGTGATCTGGGTATCTGGGAAGTGAATTATTATTAAATCACAATCCAAAGATGTGCAGATTACACTCTGTCTGCAGCCCCTACTTATATACTAGAATTACAAAATACAGTGAAATAAAGTAATATTTTTTTCAAACACAAATTTTTCTGTAGATTCCTGATGCACCTCCTTAGTTTACATAACTAAGGGTCTGGCTATGAGTTTTTAGAATCTACCAGTAGTAAGCAGTGATAAAAGCTACATGTTTGTGGACAATTCCCTGCCAAAAATATGCAGTTTCTCCCGTACAGAGTAAAACTTAACAAGTTATGAAATACTCCAGGAAAAAGAAAATTAATTAGATTTAATCTGCTTCTAGCTGCATCTCGGGACAATGGATATGAAACATCAGAATATTCATTAACAATATGTTGCTCACTGCTCTTACACTCTTTAGAGTTTATGAGGTGTTACACATAACAAAAGTTCACAGAATTTCAGTTTTTTTCAAGTTGCATTTGTTAGTGTAAAAACTCATTAAAATTCCCTGCACGCCTCATGGGCAGCGTGCACACAATGTAAAACAGAATAAATAAAGCTATAAAAATTGCATAAGACCTGAGAAAGGAAAACACTGCTTCTGCAGTTGTAGAAATTTTCTAAGCATCTCATATACAAATGTTTTATATATTTCTTAAAAAACCCTCACAAAGCCATAAAGACGAATGCTCATATTTGCTGGCAAGTCAATCTTTCTTTCAGACATCAAGAGATGACCTCTTAAGACCCAAAGATTTATCAAGTCAGCAGTTTATTCCCTTAGGCCACCATCTTCAGCCTCTTCCTCTTCCAGTCACGTCTATTGAAGGACTTTGCAAACCCCCATGAGGAAATGGACTAATCTACTTCTTTCTAAAGGACAGGAATGATGCCTATACTGACTGTGCAATATGGGACAAGAAAGCTAATAAAGGAAGGAGACTACATCTATTTGTGAAAGATTCAGTGTGATGTTTGTATTATAAGAGACAGAGTTAGAGTGCTGTAACTGTCAATCAGAAAAGGCGTATTGTTGCCCCACATCAGCAACCACTATTGAGAAATTTTTGAGGAAATTCATTCATCTTTTTATTCCATAAGCACAACACATCCCTGATTTGATAGAAAAGTCAAAAGACTGTTTGCATAAAAAAATATGGGCTTTAACCTTTCTTCTCTCTTTTCTCCCATGTATCAGTTGATTCATTAATAGGTACATACACATGACAATTTAAAGAAGTGAAAAAAGTTAAGAGAAACCCTGCCAATTTATGGGGTGGTTTTTTTTTGGAAAATAACTTTTATTCATTTGCATCATATAATTACCCATAAGCTTTTTTTTTTTTTTGCTGTCCAACTGGAAAAAAAAAATAATCTCTTCATTTCAGATTGTTATTTGTAAATATTGCCACTGTAAAAAGGAAATGGCAGTACAGGCACTGCAGTACCTTCATATATATATATGAAATAATTTCTCATATACCAAGATAACTTGGCTACAGAATTATAGGAAAGGAAACAAGGAACTTTGTTTTAGCCAGTCTCTAATTTCCAGTACATAAATCCAAACAAAATTTCTACCTATTAAATGAGTGAAGAATTCTGCATTACACTTTCCAGGCAATTGCATAGGTTGATATGTTTGGTTATCTATCTCCCTAATGCAAGTGCACATCTCTCTCTCTTGTTAGCTCTGACTTCCATCTGCCTCTTTTTTTAAACACAAACAAAACTTAACTTCATTCCGTTTTCTTCATACCCTTCCACCATGAGATTTTTCTTTTTAGTCATGGCAGACAGCATCTAATTTTCAGGTTCAGAAGTGCCCCATTATCTACTCTGCTGGCTGCTACTGTGCTGAAAAAGTGTTACCATGGGGAAGGGTAGAGATCATCCTGCAGGGCTCTGATAAGCAACTCTTTATGTTTATTTTTGAAAAATCTATGTACCCTGCCAGTTGAGGAATCTGACATGTGGAAATACATTAATCAAGCCTATTGGAATTAGAAAAATATAAAAAGGTGATTTTTGCCTCACCCAGTTCAGATCAATAAATAGCAGATCTTGGAATAAAAAATAATTGCAATAAAAAAATCTGCCTCATTCTCTGTTTCTAAGTTAAGAAAGAAGATACAACAGTGTAGGACAGTTTAAGTTAAGGAGTTCTGGATGTGCTGTAGGGAAGCTGGGAGAGATCAGATTCCCTACTGCCAAGGGTGGAGAACTTGAGTGCATCAATTAATATAAAGTGGCAGTGACAGGCAAACACAACACGGATAACATGTTGCAAGGAAATCATGTTTTAAGGGTGCTGCAATACTTAGCAACTGAATTATGTTTCATGAATCATAATAGGATAAGCTAGCAATGGTTGCTCTATGGGAATACACACATTTTCTTTCAGCTCTGGGATCTTCTACCCCTTATAGTCATAGATTGCCGGTAGAGGCACTTGGCAAACTGTATAGCAGGAAGCTATAACCACTCTTTAAGTTTTCCATGGATACAGGATATTTTGACATCCTCAGTGTGCCCCATCAGCCAGTAGCCACTTCATGGACTGCACAGCAACCTTTTCCACAGCAGTGCTGAAAGTACTGAGGCTGTTTGAGGGCCTTCATGAGCAGTGACAGCGCCTTAAAAACAACTGAAGCCACCTGCCTTCTCTAACTGCTTTGCTGTGTAATACTCAGGTTCCTGCTTCTCTGAAATTTCAGAGAACCCTAGGAGAACATATTCATGGCTTTCTACAATTGCTTTATCGACTAAAGGCAAGCAGCTTAAGTCAGAATGGTCAAATTAAATTCTACCAGACTGCTACAAGGAGTGTCATAGTTTAATACGAAGAAGTAAAAATATCCTAGCGATAAGAAAAGCATTCCATCAAGGTATGTTCCCATTTCACTACTGAAATACTAGACACAGCAGAAGATGCTGATAAAAACACAGCATGCATATTAAAATCATACAAACCATCTGCAGGTGCCCAATTTTAATTAATTTGCTGGAAAATCTGGAAATCTGACAGAAGTACTTGGGTCAGTCAAGTTAAAACTGAGGATCCATTCACAAGCACCAAAACCAGAATTACTTGATTGTAGGAATATGAAATTCATTTGCAATATTGCTTTGCATCCTGAGGAGGTTTTTAAGCAAATTACTGCATAAAAAGTTCATTAAGTCATAAATTCTGGTCCTATTTGCTGTCTCAGACACCAGTAACAAAAAGTATGTTTTCGTTTACCATCTGACCAAAACATCTGTTACCTGTTATATTTTTGGACCTTGAAATCTGCCTCCTTTTCAACAGATACCCACTACGCGTTTTACAGTCTGCAAGTGGCATAAAAGTATATAGCAGATGTTACTTAGTATTGGACTGCATGACTTCCTGTTGTCCAAGGCAGCAAATCTTTTTTTAATTCATCAAAGAACATAAGGATGTTTCCATAATCCAGCCTTTAACACAACTAAACCATCTCAAGAGACAGTCATGGCTTACAAATGCCTTATAATGTTTTGTTCCATGAGAGCTGCAGTCAACAACAGAGCTGTCCCTGCAATAGTCCCACAAAATAGCTCTCTCAAGCCCATTTCTGCATATCCACTACTGACTACAATGAAACTGTCTGTATTAACACTTTGAATGCATTTTTGTCTGCATCACCTATGTGTTTCCTCTGCTTTGCTGTGATATATATTCTTGGTAGAAGGTAGAATAAGAAGCTGACATTATCCTTGATAAAATTCTGCCATTGTATGCTGATTTTGCAAAGCAAACTAAAATGTATATTCTGTTAATGAAATCCCTGGGTTTTCTTAGGAAATCCTGGAAAATATTTCAAGTCTTACACTGGCCCAAGAAGGTTAAGTAAACACTTCTGTAGTCACCTTCTGGTTCTTTTCAAAGGACTGGCAATAACCAGCTAGGAGGTAAGAGGAAGCAGATCCCTAAACTGCATCCTGACTGTAACCTGTTCTCATGATCTGGTGTACTAATGTTAAAATTAACATTTTTCAGACTCCTACTCTATATCTCCCTACTCTACCTACTAAAATAAAGTACTGCTTTTATGGTGACAAGGAAGCAGTTGAGAACATTACAAACTATCAGCAGCATCCCATAAATGTACCAGAAACACAAAAAGATGCACTGAAAACCAAATCCTACATCATATCTGGAAGCAGTGAAAGATCAGTTCTCATCAATCAGTGTTGTCTGAGGCATCCTTCTGTTGCCCTGAAGTCCCACCAAGGTCTCACTGTTGCCCCAAAGCCACACCAGTGCCTCACACCCTCCATTGACTTCATCATGCCCACTAAGGAGAGAACATTTAAACCCTGCTAAGCAGTATGTTGTTCTGCAGAGTTTTTCCATTGACTACATTGTAAGAATTCTGTTTTCAGCAGGCTGAAGAAAAATAATACATGAAATAGAGCTACAATATCTTTTGCTTCATTTGCATTGCATTTCCCTAAGCACTTGACTTAGGGAATGAGTCTGGAACTGATTTTGTTTAGTACAAAGATGCACACATTATATGCTTATGAAAAAAAGATGACAAAAGATGACAAAAGATGAAAAAAAGCATGGCAATCAGCTTGAATGTTAGCAATTGCTTTCAACCTTTTTTTCTCTTTGCAAATTGTTCATATAATTTAGAATGAAAATTAGTTCTGACTCCTTTAATGTGAATCTGCAGACATTCAAAGGCTTATAAGCCACTGATGAATTGTCAGAATCTCAGACGTTAAATTCTTGCTGTCAGTTTTTTAACAGCTTTCTACATTTTTAGCTTTTCAGCTAAAACTAGCCAAGATAGTATGTCTAATATGTCTATCACTAAGCTAAGCTAAGCTGATTTAGCACCAGGCCCTGAATTTACTGCTATTGTACTTCCTTCATCCATCTAAACTGTGGGCTGACCAGGTGACTATTCCTTTCTTACTCTGTCCCAGTGTAGAATTAAATAAATGGTTTAGCCTGTCATCTTAGACAGGAGATGCAAAGCACTGAAAAACTGCAAAATAGTGGTAATATGGAAGGGTTGCTGTCATCACTGTTAAGAGTGGTAACTGCTGATTTCTAAAGCTAAGTTGGATCAAGTAGTTGAAACCACTGGTAGTTTGCACAGAAGAGGAAAGGGGAGGATGATTTCCACTGCCTGGAACCAAGCACCAACAGAATGTAGCTGAGAGGATTGTTTCTGCAGCCAAGAAGTCCATGAAGAACTGCACTGGATTTCAGCTAATGTGTTTAAAGTGGCTCTGGAGCCAAACAGAAAGAGTCCTCATACAACCAGACACTAGTGACACTTGCATGTGATGGGTAGAAAGATATTTTCTGAATTTTTATACTTTTGGGTTGTTTTTTTGTTGTTGTTTGTTGCTTGGTTTTTTTTCTGTGAGCTTTTGAAAATTAAATTTTGCTCCTGTAAATGCAGCACCCATTTCCAAATCCAGCCACTGCTTCAATCTTGTTTGCTTTCACATCTTCCATATACCTCCATTTTCATCTTGCTGATTCCTCCTTTTCAGTTGCTTTCAGGGCTGGGCTTGTTTCTGTGTGTTCTGTAGATTACTAATCTTTTCTATCATGGCCTTCTTCACCAATGAAAATATAAGCTCTGATGTAGTTACATTTTGCAACTTGATAAGCAGAAACTGTATTTTTCCATGTTTAATTCCACATTGGAAGTGTGATTCTCAGCTTTGGTTTCTTCCTGACTGCAATATCATAAAAACCGAAAGGTTCCAGAAAGCTTCCAATTTTTGCAAATTTGGGAGTGACAATTCTGGCTCTGTTGTCAGTCACTTTAAAGCTTCATAATTACCAATTCAGAGGTTTGAGTTCTTGTGTGGAACAGGTAAGCCTTAGTGATTTTATTCCTTACAGATATGCAGCAGTCTCCCAAAAAGTTGCTGGTTTTCAACTGCATCTTATCAGACAAATGACTCAACATATTAGCACCAAGATAAAGAAAAGCTAATTTCTATCTGTTCTCCTTTATAGCATTCCCACTTGCTTTTGTCCTTTATTTTGGGAAAGAGTGAGGTGGGAAGTGGTACCGTAGTGTTCTTTCCTCTCTCCTTTCTAGTTACTCTGGAACTCTGCTTTCTGCAGTTTGTCCTCTACTCTGCGGGCCTTTCATACCTATTCTTCAGCACCTTCATTTATAGATACACTGCTTCATCCCCTTATTTGTTACTCATGTTTTTAAGTAGTGATTCATGGGAAACCTTGCACCTATGAAAAAAACTACTAAATATTTGTCACAATAATATAAAGGGGTTCAACCAAAAAGTCACCTTTGCTCTTTAAATAGCTAATTATCTTTTATTAATTGGTGGATGGTCTCCATCAGACTCTGACTTGGAAGTGGAGTAGCTTTGTCTTGGTTGAGAGCAAGCATTCAAGACAAATTGTCCAGGTTTGGGTGGAACACTGTAACACAGAAGCAGCACTTGCGTAATTTAAAGCACCCAAGAGAAGGTTCAGGAAGCAGTTTCCTTCTATTATTTGCTGTCTTTTAAGTGAGATGAATGTCTAGTTCTAAAATTGTGGATTGACTTAGCGTAAGTGAATACACCAATCCAGTGCACACTCAGGATGTCTGCAAGTGTATTTTGAAAGAGTTAGGGACAAAGAGCTAAATCACATTACTGCACAGACACTATATTACACAAAGAACAAAAACAGTGTGATTTTTTTAGCAAGTTATAAGTGATTTAGGATCAAAAATGACATTGTCTTTTGGTAGGCTTTGCACTATTTATGGCTACACGTTTACAGGCAGTCAGGTCGCTAGTCCCCAGTGAAATCAAGGGATCATTTCCAGCTTTGAAAAATATGTGATTTGAAACTTCTTAAGTAGATACTTTTCACTAATTCTAGATTCATCAATTTTTAATGAATGTGTGTGTGCATCTTCTGCAGAAATAGTGAAGGACATGATAATTTAATAACTAAAATAGCTCTTTTTATGAAAACTACTATGGTAATACCAGTTAATTGATCAAATGCTAGTACAACCAGAATTCCTGGAAAACATTTGTTCTAAAAGTACAGGGGATGTTGTCTTAGTTCTCCTACCTGAAATTAGATTGTGCAGCTTTGGGAAAGTAATTTATGAACATCCAAATCTAGATTATAGTTGAGTTGAAATTGTTCTGAATGCTCTTCTAAGGAAAGTAGTAGTCTCCTATCAGTGTGCGCTAGTTTCACCAAACAGAGTACTGCTGAAATGGGATACAGCTGGCATTCTGGTCAGAGACAAGTTTTCCTTGGGGGCCTTTTCATTGCTCTAACACTAATCTGTGACAAAAAGGCCTTGTCAGATTCTCATTGCATTTAAGAAGCTTTTGGTGAGATTTGTATTGATTTGGAATAAGGCAACTGACAACATTGCAATAAATTTTTACTACTTACTAGTGATCAATATGGATTTTTTCAACCTTTCTCAAGAAAATTGCTTTCTATTGCTCCAGATATGGCCAAGCTGCTCCTAAGTTAATTATATCTCATGCAACAGGTCATGTACTTTATCTAGTTCTAGTCTCTGACATGAAGCAATTTTTAATAATCTAGGAAGTTTTGTGTCTACAACTAAAAAAACCCTGAAAACCTTAAAGCCTTAAGAGGACTGTGTCAGTAGCAGTAGCTCTCATTAACTGCGCACCATGTACGCTAGGTAAAATGCTTTTGTTGTATCAGAAAGTGAAAATTTCCACCACTACAAAGGCAAAATTACAACCTCTTCGAGTTTTTTTCACTAACCTTGTTATCAGCTTTGAGGCATTGTAAGTCTGATTTAGTTTATTCAACTAAGGATGTGACACAGAATTTACACCGCACTTCAACTTCAGCTGGAACGTACCCAGCTGTGTGTAAGAGCATAATACACCTGTGCCGTTTGGCAGACAGTGATGTGGAGATCTCTGCCCAAATAGATATCTGAACCACATGTAGATTGAAACACAGGCTGCGTCTATGTAAATAGAGTGGAGCTAGGAGCTCAGATGACCCACACAGTGTAAAAACAACTGTGTTGAGGATCTGATATCCATACTATTTGTGCTTCAAGGGCTTTGCTATGAAGTGACTCTGGTCTGATTCTGTGGACTTTACACCTGTTCAAGGATGGCAACTGCTTGTAAGTTCACCTTTCAGGTTACTTTTGTCTTAAAGGAGGGTCATTGTACTCACCATAGTACCAGTGAAAACCAAAGCATATACATTTGGTATGAGCAAAAATTATAAACATAAAATTATAAATTATTATAAAGCTTTGATACGCTCAGCAGGAATTGCCAACAGTCTCATTGGCTCACAAGGGAAATTTAGGCAGCCAAGTATTTGCAGACAAAGTATATGAAAACCTAGTCATAGTATTTTAGAAGAATAAATGATGAACTAATGGATTAATGGAAAACGTACTTCTTTTATTTGCCCTTCTTCAGTCACCTGTTATTATGCCTGACTACCTAGATTTTAGAGTGTAAAATGAGCTGCTTGCCTTGTCTCAGCATCAAAGAATGTCTGATCAAAGAACTCATGCAATACTGGAGTTAATGCTGAAAATATGCTATCAGCACTACATGGTATGTCTTAATGACTTATATGCATCTATTTAAGAATTCATCTTTAGAAAAAAAAAGTTATTCCTTTAGAAAACAGTATTTTGATTGAAGGAATTCTTAGAGTGAAATACTTGTCAAACATACCAATTTAAATTAGTAAAATTACAGTGAATTTAGTGACCCTGGTTGTGTCACTATGTGGTTATTTTCTGACCTACGCAGTTGCATCTAATATTATAACTTTAATTCAGAGTTTGAGGATTTTTTCCATGTTATTCTGATAGCTCTAAATAACAACCTCGCAGCTTCTGATGGCATTTGCAAACTCTAAAGAAGCAGTGGATGAAGGAATGGCATAAAGAAAACAAAAAGACCACCATCACAAGGATAACAAGTTCTCAAGTACAACCATTTCTCCCCGTCAGAACAATTTCCAGTTGAATGTCTATTTCTAGTGCTTTTCTTGTTAAAAGGATGCAGAAGTTACTTTTAAAATACTTTTTTAAACTCTGGAAATGAAAACTGAATGGAAATGAAAACTCAGTGAGTTGGACATACTTTTTAATTTAGTGTTTTGGCTCACTCACAAACTTCTTAGAATTAAAAAGGGGGTGCTTTCTTAGAATTTTATATGAATAAAACTATCTTGAGTTAGCTTGTGTTGTAGCTCAAGCTAACAGTTCTTGGCTTGAGTTAGAGATACATCCTAGCATGCTATAAATACAATTTTAAAGTACTTTTCAAATACATTTACAATGATGGCATGAAAAGGCCAAAAGCCACGAAGGAAATTTTCTCAGGTTCATCCAAGTTCCACTAGAATTTTTTTTGTAAGGTGCTCTCAACAGTGGATATTACTTGCAATTCAGAGGTTAATCAGGGTAAACAACACTTGGAACACTATCTTCAGAAATCTGATTTATCAAATCTTTATAATATCATAAATGTGTCAAGCAAAATGAGATGACTTCCCAAAGATATAAATGTAAGCCTATATTTCTTCATGTAAGTTAAATAAGTCACTAAGACTCTAATCATAATGAAAAGAAAATATATTAACAGTCTGCCATTTTACCCACAGGCAAATCATAATGATACCGTCGCTAATTAAACCAAGACTTCATTAAAGTGTTTCTCATTATCATTTGCAATATTTTATGATAATTATCTGCCTTTTATATAACAAATTAAATTAATGTTTTTAATAACACCTTTAACCTTAGCTTAGGTAATTTTGAATGACAATGTAATGAGTACACTTAAATGCATACTTTAATTGCCCATCACATTAATTATTTTATAATGAAATAATTTGGGTAACTTATTCTCATTATTTGTTCTTTCTGCATTGCAATTAAACACTCGATATGCTTCATAAGCAATGTTAACATAGGCTTAAATTAGTTCAGCTGCATTAGTGTATTTATAAGATATCAGTGTGGAAGGATTTTACAAGAGATGTTTAAAATTTCTATTCTTTTTATGCTGTTCTGATTGAATTAGATTATGCTACTGGAGCAAAAAAAATGTTGGGTCCTGCTTTTTTATCAGCTATGACATCATCTCAGCAAAATACTATCAATCACCACCACAGATTAATAACAATGCTGAAAAACACAACACTTGAGCAAAAGAGAATGAGCCTTCATCATTAGTCCTAAATCATCTACTTTGCAGACACCTGGTACTACCTCTTTGGGTCACCTATAGATGAATCATTTAAATTCCAAAATCAAACTGCTTCTGTGGCAAACTGAAGTTTGCCCAGCTAGACATGATTTTAAGACTCACAGGTTAGAAACTGTCAAAGTCTGAGCACACAGTTTGTTTTCAGATTTATTGAAGTAACATCCCTATTACTCCCTCATGTGAGCATAGCAGCTTACCAGAAACAATACAGTGTGGAGTTTAACACTGTGTTAATCAGCTGGTACTGTAAGGTTCCTTTATTTCACCTAGTCAGAAATCTATTGGGTAGAGCAAACAGAAAAATGAGAAATAATGCATTACATATAATCTATCACATTCACATCTTCATGTTGTAAGAACAACAGCTTAAGAATGTAAATGAAATAGAGACTAAAAGAAATCATTTTCTTCCTGTCAGGTAACACAATAGCTGTCACACTGGCAGAACTAGAATAAGGCTTACAGGTTGACAGCTGCAAGCTAATTCAGGGAGGGTTGGAGAACCAGACAGTGCAAGCAAGAGCTACGAAGTTTCTGTGGAATTTGCATATAACAAAATAATAATTATGGTACTCATCATCATCATATACCAGTATCTGAAGGGGGTCTACAAGGATACCAGAGAGTCTTCATCAAGGATTGCAGTGATAAGACTGCAATGGGTAATGGGTTTAAACTTAAACAGGGGAGATTTAAGTTAAATATAAGGAAGAAATTCTTTACTGTGAAGGTGGTGAGGAGCTGGCACAGACTGCCCAAGGAAGTTGTGAATGCTTCATCCCTGGCAGTGTTCAAGGCCAGGTTGGACAAGGCCCTGAGCAACCTGGTCTAGTGGGAGGTGTCCCTGCCCATGGCAGGGGAGTGGAACCAGATGATGTTAGGGTCCTTTCCAATCCAAACCATTCTGTGATTCTATGATTTCATGACCCCAGCTAAGTTTCTTAGCATGGCAGAACTGATATTAAACAATTATTCACATTTGCAGAGTGTAGTTCTACACATTCATCACTTAACTTGGCATACAAATAATCTGAATTTTTACAAATTTGTTTAGGTAAGTGTCAGATATTCCACTCACTAGTTTTAGAAGTCAAAAAAGCAGTAAGTTTCCATAGGCATATGATACATGCTAAGTTTAAAAAGGGTTGTGCAGCTCAGATAACATTAATTTTCATCAGAGCTATCCGTTTCACTTTACACTGCACTGAAATGCTTTCCCTTGTTGGGCCAACCTTTTTTATCAAATGGCTATTTCACTAATACGGAAGCAGTGTAGATTAAGTTTGCCTTGACTTTGCCTCCTCAATATAGGGTAGGTGACAAATGGCTTCTGCTTGACAGCATTCTTAATGTTACTGCTGCAGCAGGTGTCACCAAGACATTTACTATTTTCTTAGCTGCTGCAAATCCTAAAATATTTGCTGTAGAATTTTCTCTAAAGCTGATTTATGACACACAATGCATAATTTCATACAACAAGAAATTTCAGATGAGAAGGTGTGCCTGCAGCTCTCTGTGACTATTACTCATATGATCAAACGACTGCTCTTGTTGGAAGTACAACTGCTTCTCAATCACTGTAAAATGCATTGTAGAGCATTTACAGGTATCTTACAGCTCAGTGAAACATTTAACTGATCTTGGCATCTAAATATGTCTAGACACAAGCTATATGCATCTGGGTAGTCTTGTCCATAGTATACACGGTTCTCCATTTAACATAAACGTGTCAGTTTTATGGAAAAACATCCTTGCGTTCAGAAAAAAGAACACCGTTATAATTAGGTCTCACAGAGAGCCTAGTTTTATATGTGATCAATGTACAGAAGAGCAAAACATCTTTCTTTCCTCCTCCATTATGCAAAATGATACATTGATTCAGCAATTCCTGAGTGAAGGACTGCTACTTTAGAACTGCTGAATGGGGCTGTGCATACCTTACCATTCAGGAGGGTCCTGCCACCTGAAAGGGGACACAGCAAAGGTAGCTAGTGTACACATACAGGCATCAAGTAAGGTTTCTGCCTTCAATCAGAGACAATCCCACACTGGGTGGACTGGGAAATTACTTGGACAGAAGCCTGTACACCCATAGGATGTGATTTATCTCAGCAGGTGATTAGTCAACTGTAGATATCCAAATGTTAGATGTACAGTTAGACTATTTCCACTCTGCTTAATTTGATGTAGAAAATAGGATAAATTACTCCCAAAAAAGACAAGCAGCAGGTAGAATTATCACCATAATTGTTTTTTTCTGTCACTTGTCATAAACAAATAGTGAAACAAGGATGTATAAATTAGCTCAATGCTGTTTAAGCTCTTAAAAGCAATCAGTAAAAACAAGCTACTTGAAATCTTATTAGGTTTTTTAAAATCTTGATCTTGACCTGTTTCTTGAAAGAAACAGTGCTAAAATCAACTTCAGAACTATATGTTTCCTTTAGGTTAGAGTAATTATGATTAGGAATTGTTATAAATCAGTGTGGTATTAAGTGTATGGTTTATGATTCTAAGTTTTTTTGTATTATATGCAGTTGATTTGAAAGAATACATAAGCTTCTGTTTTAAATTAACATTTTCAGCATCTAAGTTAAGCAACCAGAAGAGCATAAGACTCATAAAGGACTCTTCAGAAACCTTTAATGTGCTATCACCTGATGAGGGCAGTCATAACTCTATTTGAAATACAGTATTTTGCACCACAGAGAAATGAAACTGAGTATACCTATGTGCATCTGCGTGTGTGTATATAGATATATACATATACAGATGTTTCCAGAACTTTCAACATTATCATATTTGATGTTTGCCAAGGTGAGTAGCTCCAGAGGGAACACGTTCAACACCAGAGCAAGGGGAAACACAGCATTTAGGAGCCTCAGTTCTGAGCAGCGAGAATCACCAAAGGAGCTGAGCTGCTGGATCCTGGGCAAGTCCAACAGTAAAATCCATTTTCTCCATTGGGACAAAATAAGAATGTAAAATTTTTGAAATATGACTTAAAATATAAACTTCTGATGTTGCCCCTACACTGATGAGCAAACAAACCTAATAGCTGAATGTGTACACACACTTTACGCCAAATGTAAGAGAACTGACAACAAAATACAGAAGAGAAAAATAAAAGTACTTTTCATAACTTTGCATATGTATATGTAAAAAAAGAGGGGGAAAAAATCTGCTGTTTTCAGGGTGCTTTTGGTGCAAAATTGTTGCGTGTTACCATAAAAGTAATGTGTTTATACGCAGGATGAACAGCTCATAAGTACAAACTGTCTTGTGAACTTTTATTGAAATCATTAAATATATGTCTTTGCCAAAAGTGTGAATCAATACATCTAAATCCTGATTCTTGTACTTCAGTAATTGTCCATCACTAGACAGACTGTAGGGTCTGGATCTGTTCTTAGGAACAGCCTCCTCGTATGACACTCTAAAGAGTGGCAAGTATAGACAATTTAAAGGAATAAGTTTTCCATAAGGCACAATTAAACAGATATCTGAAGAAACATCATTGCCTACATTTTGCTCAGCTTCCTGTCACCTCTTCTTACCCATTTAAGCAAATCCATTCTTCTTCCAGAAAATTCAAAGCTGGATGAAAAATTATGAAAGAAAAAAAGAAGCTGCAGCAAAACCCGCTTAAAGCTGACTGATGATAAAACTCCCCCAAAACTACAAACATCATGGTGCCAAGAGGGCAGTGACAGTATGAGACCTTGATCAGTTGGATCTGAGAACTCCTGTATTTTCCACAAGTCAGTTTTAAATCTAATATTGATGTCTCCAGCACTCTACCAGCAGGTTTCATTATAACCTAATATATGACAGTCACTTAAAGAATAGTCCAAATGCATAACAAATTTTAACACCCTGTAACATTTACTGGTTGTCAGCAACCGGTACTTAGCCAAGTGGGTTGAGCAATTTATTTTTAAATTATTTCCATATACTCTTTCAGAAGAACTTGAAAAACCTGTCTGTTTTGGTAATCTAAATAAGCTCAGTTACATCTGAGGCATAATTTTGATACTGTTTTTATACTAGTGTTCATAATAAACTGTTGCTAAACACAATGATTTAAAGAAAGGTTACTTACCACTTAATCTGAAAATCTTGGAAAATTATGGTCTGATGGAAGACTAAACTATAGTCTCTGTGTTGCATCAAATGTTGTCACCAGCAGAATTGAGACATTCTCTTTTGAAAACAAGTTCAATTTTGTAGATGACAAAAAAACCCTAACCATAAACTCAATATAAAGACTAAAATTGCCAGTGAAAATATTTATCACTCTGAAAAGATATTCTTAACTCACTAGCCTCTCTCTTCTTACCATGATAATGACACATTCTGTTGGTATTAATGAACACTATAAAGCAGCAGCCTTTTCTTCATCCCGGAATAGTTTATACATTTTAAGGGTTTTGCAAAAGGTGTGTACGGCTGTGAGAAGAAAGTTGTGCTGTTTCATGATAATTAATATAAAATTTTATTTATAGTTTAATTAGGAAAAGGTACCTTCCAGTGCAACAAACAAACATATAAAAATGTAGCCAGGAATATAGTAGATGCAATACTTGTTACATTTTAGGATTATTCATGTGTTTGTTGGTTTGATTTGTTTCTGTCTTCCACTTTCACTGAAATCCTCAAAGCATTTTACCCAGAGGTTGCAAGAATTTCTATATAAAGTTTTTGCTTTTTTCCCCTCTTAATCCCTTAAGTATTTGCTGTAGCTATCTTTTACTCTAGCTATGATTTTACAGAACTTTCCTAAAATTGCACAAGTGCGTCAACGAGCTATTAATGCTCGCCTTTGCAATGATTTATATTTTTATTAGTATTGAGCTTACAGCAGCTGGTAACCCGATAACACACTTTTGAAAATTCACAGCTACGGAGAATTCTGAAAATAGTTCTACAAGTGCCTTAACAAACAAAACTTGATTTGATTGGTTTGTGCCTTGCTGTTTGAAATGACCATGGAAATGACACCGTCTCTGATTGGAATTTTTCCCATTTTGGTTAAGTAAATGTTAAATAAAATCCCTGGTATGTGGGATGACACTGGACGTCATGCATGAGTGTTTACAACCTGGCAGTTTTTCCATGTGGTAGTGTGGAATCTGGGTGCTTTTTAAGACATAGAAATAACTGATGTAGTCAGATTCTATGAAACAAAGAAAAAAAAGTTGTAAAATTCATTTACTGTATGTATAACTTAGAAACTTTAGTCTGTAACAAGTTTTCAATTAGTTGTTTTATTTTTTTAATTATTATTTGATGGTCTAATGGATACAGTCCTTTTAAATCTGAACTTAAATAGGTGATCATGCACACATTTGCATGCATGCACTGGCATATCTTCCTGTTTGGTTGGGTTTTTTTTAATCCTACACGTACAGTAAGCTCTCTTTTTGGGTAATAGATCATCTCTAATCTGTTGTGATATCTAATAGAAAAGCCTAATGGAGATATGCAACTTGGTAGATGTGATCATATTCATGGTATGGAAAAAGGGCAAAACCAATGCTGGACTGCAGTGGTGGGAGGAGAAAGAAGACATTAACACAGAAACTTGTCAAAGAAGAAAATGCTTATTTGTTAAGATTGCAGGTTATTAGCAAGAATTGTAAGAACACACATTAGTAATTTGCCATGTAATACAATCCTTATCTACACAATAACCTTACTTTATGCTGACCTCTGAGTCTCACCTTCTGAAAGGTCAGTGACAAAATTCCTATTTAACACCATTTAAAGCAGGGTATTAGAAACATTCACAAAGCTATAAGCTGTACTGGTTCTTGCATTCTATTCTACAAATATCTGTTCCACGTTGATTTTTTCCCCCTCAGGTTATGACTTAAAAGAACATGAACCAGGTTTCTTTTTATTGCATACAAAAGATTTTCCAGGGAAGAGGTGAAACTGCGCTGTAAAAGGTAGCTGTATGAAACATTAACAAAACTTTTGTAGCGATGCAGCACCTGGAGTTAAAGACCTTAAACGTATGCTTGGTTTTGTCCTTTTGTGAGAGTCCTAACACCCACAATGATACTTATCACTCATGTACAAGTTTAGGAATAAAAATACGTATATAACCTCACTCTGTAACTTCCTGGATAATCCGTACAGTTCACCCAGATAAAATGTTCTCTTACATCTGTGTTTAAAGGAAGATTAATTACACCCATGAACCACATCAGGATGGAAAGATTTAATCTAATTAACAATTTCCTTTAATCCTAAATCTCCTTTCTCTTGGAGATTTTATCAAAAGCTATTTTTAACTACTTAGAACTGATTCATTACTTTTACTCTAGTAACAGCATTTTCTTTTCAACTTTGTATGTTTGAATCATAGACTAAAAAGGACAAAAGAACTTTTCACCCGTCTTTCAAGCACCACAAGTCTTCTTCAAAGGGTATGTTTTTTATGTTTTCCAGTGTCCAGCTCTCATTGTAGTCTGTATTGTTGCTCTGGTCTCAACTTTTTTATTGTTCAGTCTTGCTCAAACTTAGAAACACTCCCAGTAGCTATATTTGATTATCTGCACGCAAATAGGATCCATAAAACTAAGGTTGCTCAGCTTAGGAAGCTTTCTAATTACATTTAAAATTCTTTGTGGGAATAACACAGGAGCTTGATTTTTTTTTTTTTTTCAAGTAAAGAAATACATTTCTCTGTAGAGAAATGTATATTGTAGGAGAATGTATATAAATGTATATTATAGGAAAAAAACTATTTTACACCAAATATATAAATAAACCCCTACTTAAATGTGAAAGCATCATTACTTTGAAGTATCTTTACATTTAAGTGCTGAGGGTTCTTAAAGATAGTCACATGTTACTGTCACTTTATATTCTCTTTATTGGCTACATATTTTCTTCTCTTGCCTTCCTGACCTTGCCTCTACACAAAAGTCCATCAAGTGCACAAACTGAGGCAACTGCAGAATGTTTTAGTGACATTTTTTGGCCTCACAGATAGAGGACCCAGCAGCATCCTGGGTGTCATTAGGAGGAGTGTTACCAGCAGGTCAAGGGGCTTGATCCTTCTCCTCATCACTGGTGCAACACACTGGGTCCAGTGCTGGCTGTCCAGTACGAGAGAGACAGGGACATATTGGAGCAACTCCAGGGAAGGGCCACAAAGATGTTTAAGAGACTGGAGCATGTGTGCTACAAGGAGAGGCTGGAGAGCTGGGACTGTCCAGCCTGAAACACAGAAGTCTCAGGGGATCTGACCCATGTGTATAAATACAAATGCGATGAGGGGAGTAAGGAAGGGGGAGCCAGAATCTTCTTAGTGGTGCCCAGTGACAGGACAACAGAAATGGGCACAGACTGAAATATAAGTAACCCAACTTAAACATAACATAACACTTTGCTGTTGTGAGGGTGGTTGAACACTGTAACAGGTTGCCCAGGGAGGTTGTGGGGTCTCCATCTCTGGAGGTATTCCAAATCCTTGAACACAACCTTGAGCAACCTGCCTTAGCTCACCCTGCTCAAGCAGAGGATGCCAGACCAGATGATCTCCAGAGTTATCTTCCAGACTCTGCTATTCTCTGATTTTGTAACTACTGTAAAACAAGGGAGAAGAAAAATATTCTGTTTGCTTCATTTTGCAAAAGAAAACAGGAGCACTCACAGGGTGACATTTAAAGTCTCGAATGACCTAATATATATGCCTGAAAACACTACATTTTGATCCCAAAATTGTCTATCAAGACAATTGCAAGAGGTTCTGCAGGGTACTTTTATTTACTTTTAAAGTGAGGCTCTGCAGCAGATGCATATGTTCAAGTCAGCTGTCACCAAAATAGATTTCGCTTCATCTTTAAAAATGAAGAATGTTCTCAGATGCTATTGCCCCAGAGTTCACCATAGTGAATGCTTTCTACTGGGATGCTCTGGTCAGGCTGAGAAATAAGGAAGGAATATCAATTCTATTTTATGCATCATTCAGATCTGTTAATTTATTAAAATGTCCATATAAGGCATGAATGCTTACATGAGCAGGTTATAAAACCTGCTGTGAATTTCCAAAATTCCTCTCTGTATCCAATATTATTTTATATATATATATATTCACAATAGGAAAATATTCATGTTGAGTAGGAAAAACAGATGCATCATCACCTTTGCTGTCTTTAAAAATTCCTTAGGCAAACTACATTTTCCACAAAGCAAATAGTTTTATTAAAAACAGTAATCTTCTATTACTAGTTCAAGAGATCCAATTTAATGTACTTGTTATTTCTGACAGAAAGAATTTTGAGCAGCAACCATATCCACTAAAAATAACTAGCCATGCCACATATAAGAAAGAATTGTCATTAGAAGTGTCCTTTTGGAGAAAAAAAAAAAAAAAAAGGTGAAAAAAAAAAATCACAGCCTGCCTTTCATTCCCAATAACTAAGTTAAATATAGCAATTAGCTTGCTATCTGGCAGATCGGCAATCATCATCATCTTTTCCAAATAGGTAAACTCATCACTGCGCATTTTAAGCTTCAAGATTAATGTATTCCAAGAACATACTGAAGAATAAAGGTACTTCATGGCTGTCTGATTTTAGGCATCCTCCCATCATCCTAAAGTGTAATCCCCTAGAGTAATTATGTGTGAATAATTTAGAAAAGTGCACAATGCCTGAGGTTTATAGGCATAATGTAATCCAATATTTTTCAGTGGCATGTCCATAGCACTCCAGATAGACTGTAATGATCTTGCTGAGGGCATAGTAGGTATATACATATGGACCAATTTTTCACCTGAGAGCCTTTGTCTTTTCTTCATAAAAACAAGGACCGCACTATAATGACTATCAAACTTCTTTCTTGGCATGCATTTAGAGAACAAAACAAACAAACAAAAAGAAACCCTAAATGTAACCTAATAAAATAATTATCAAATATAAAAGAAACGGAAAAAAGCGCACACAAATAACAAAACAGATTAAACCCAATTTACAATGTCTGTGGCACTTAAAAGCTTAAATGCCATTGATTTCTAGAAACAGAGTTCAAGTGCTCAAGTCTCTTTTGAAAGTGATATATGACCTCCTATGTCACAGAGGTGACATTATGTGTTTATTGTTGTTCAATCTGAACCTAACTTTGCACAGTGATGTTGTATTATCACTGTGCCACTAGAAATAGCTCATTTCTTTTCCTTTCTCTCCTAGAACTGTCTGTTTGTGACATTTTC
Source organism: Coracopsis vasa (assembly GCA_026283785.1). Lineage (NCBI taxonomy): Eukaryota > Metazoa > Chordata > Aves > Psittaciformes > Psittacidae > Coracopsis > Coracopsis vasa. The sequence goes on from JANHGB010041874.1 coordinate 93,817, forward strand.
TTACACATAAAATACATTTCTACCACAAATATCACTGAGAATTTAATCTCTGTGGGTGCCTCAAACACTAAATTAAATCTCAGTTGTTTATGGATCTGTGTGAAATTAACATAAAAGAGGGACAGCACAATCAAAAAATAAATTTATGCTTGTAAGGTTACAGTCTGGAATATTTGTGAAGATTGATGTTTTTTCAGATCTATTTAATATCTACATCAAATTTTTTTTATGTAAAATATTTTAGGTTTTGTTACAAGAATTCTGGTGCCAAGACTTCTCTTAAGAATAAAGTCTTATATCAAAAAGCTTTACAGATGTTTGGTTGTTTTATTGGGGTTTTTTCCTGTTTCTTCACTGTGCCAGCTCCTTTTTCCATATTTTCTTGTCCTTTAATTGAGAGAGAATGTTTAATTTTCTCCATAAATATAAAGAAAAATACTTCAAGTACAATTTTGCAATAGAAGTTAATGCTGAGAAAGGATTAAAAAAAATCAATCATCTCTTAAATACACATGTCTATGGTCCTGGTTTATGAGAAACATGAAAATCACCTCCATAATGGTAAAAGTGACATTTTGTAATGAGCAGGGTGTCCAATTGAAGAAACTGCAATTAAAGCAAGTGAAATATATAAGTGTAAGCCAGATGTCACATCCATGGCCTTCATCTGACAAAGTAAATTCAGATCTGAATCGTAACTTTTTAAAGGAGCTTTGGCAATTTTAGCCTAGATTGCTTATTATTGTACGTATTTAACTGTTCTTTTGTATTGGAGCAATCTGGATTTTAGGATTACACATCTCCAAGAGTCAGCTTCCACATTCCAAGGTGCAGCAATATTCAATTTAAAGAAATTAAGTTGGCTTCTTCCATAAAAGACTAGACACAAAATCTGGATTCAGGTTAGGACTTTAATATCTCCTTCAAATTTTGCACAGGATGATCTTGCGTGGAGACTCACATTTAGGTTTTCATACCATTTAGCATTTCTGTTAAAAATAGGACTTGGGTTTCCTCCATCATCTTCTGAATTGCAGTAGGTGTTGATTATTTTTTTATCTTTGATTTACCCACTGTAATCCTTTTGGAAAGAAGACAAGATATTAACAGGTTGGTTGATGTTAACTTTGAATTAATATTTTTGAATTTGATTTATTTCTGAAGCTCCATTATGACAACATGCTTAAATTGATTTGCTCAGTATTGCTGCATACTTTCTGCACTTGTCTTAATAAAGCACCAGAAATGCTAGCAAAGGCTAATACCTTTATAGATGTTCACAAGGTGCTATTTACATGTTAACAATGAGCTATTGGCCGTGCTGGTTTATTCCTCCATATAGAGCACATATTTATCACATATTATATATTTATCATACATTATCACATCCTTACACTATATCAAAACAATTGCTTATATCCAAACAGAATCAACTGAAAGACATATCTGATCTTCCTTTTTCACACTGCATAGCACCTCTTGAAGTTGCTTCTAACTCAGGACTTCATAAAGAGTTGGCCCTAAGGAAAAGATACATACTGGTTTTGATTCCTTGTTAGGTTGCGTATTATCTAAATACAATCTAAAGTCAATAAATGCAACAAATACACTTTTTGGACTTAAAATACTTCATGTTAGTATGACTGTAGTGACTTGCATTGCAGTCTGCAGTGAGGCAAATTGTCTACTGTTCTACTTGTCTTCTCTGAATTAGTAAAGGCTTACTTCTCATAGTACTACAAAGTAATTTACCAAGATGCTGTAACTAGTATTGCTTTTTCTGAATTTTCAACCAGTGAAAAGATACAGCAGTATCACAAAAGAGAAATGAAAAAGAAAGGAAAACCACTACATATATGGGAATAGACCATCGTATTTCTGGTACTTATTTCAAAATAAGGTAGCTCTCACCTGTAAAAATTTGTATTTTACTTATGTATCTGCTTTTGTGCAATTTTAATATTTTATATTTATTCAAGCTCTGTAAAAGATATGAGCAGCTAAAAGAAATGGACAAAGATGTTCCTTCTAGAAAACAAAAATTTATATTCTTTATGAAGTGCATCTTCGAGTTTTCCAGTTCCACATTTATAATTTTCAAATGTATTATTTATAACATCTCAAATGTATTTGTAAAGTTTATTTCAAACATTTTTTTCTCTTTTTTCTTTGCTTTATCTGTCTAAACAGATGACAACATATTCCCTTTCCCCCTTCTCATCAATTTAGTTTTTTCTTCTCTTCCTTGAATGGCCTTAAGCAATACTCTGTTGAAAAAGATAATTTTTGAACTGTCATCAGCTCATTTCCCTTCTCTTCTGTAAAGAGTTTTTAATCAATATATGCAATTCCTTGTGTAACAATGGCACTTGCAGTTATAAAAGGAATCTCATTCTGGATTATCTATTTTTGCTTTAGATTCTGACTAGGGAGAAATAATTCCAGCCAACAGTGTTCGCTGCTGAACACTCAAGCTTTGTGTGCTACCATTCTGCTCAGTAAAGCCACCAAGTTTAATCCACAACACAGCTGAACCTTGTGCTGCACAAAGAGAGAAAAACCCTCTTCCTATCCTCAGAGCAATCTCGCAAGCCCCACATTAGCTCCTAATAGCTGCCAACAGCCCAAAGGGGCAGAACCACAATGCAGGGGGCTTTCATCCACATCCCCTTCACAGGAACAAGGATGATGGAGGATGCTAAATGCTGGTCCTGCAGTGTGAAAAGAGCTGCAGGTCAAAACAGCAGTTTTCCCTGGCTTTGACATGCCAGCTGAAAGATATACTTTTTTTTTCTCTTTTTTTTCTTCCAAGAAAAAAGTACACATGGAAGCTCCAGAGATTCACCCCAGCCCATCATTTCTCAGTGGTACTGAATTCAAAGTTCAGATCCAAAGCTGCCATTCTTTCTGTGGAGATTAGGAAGCTGCATGTTAATACCAGTGTGCACCATTGACTGGATTCGTAGAGGCTCTTTTAGCATCCTGCTGTCTTCAAAAGGAAACTGTGACCCCCCAGATTAGAGCCATTAAAGTGTCATTACTTTATGAAGAAAGCAGATACAAAAAAGTCTTAGAGAACACTTTCAAGCTTTCTGATAAAGTCCACCCAGGTGAAGCCTTAAGTGGACTGGATAGAATATATAAAGACAGAAGATGTATATCCCAGTTCCTTAGATGTGTTCAGCAATAATCACTCATTTTTCAGAAGTATGACTAATACCAGTTTTGAGCATGGATTTAAGAAAACACGGGTTGATTCTTCCCTTGAGGAACGTTTGCCCAAGATAGCAAGGACCATGTGGCAACACTTCAATCGTTTCCTGATGCAAAATAAATTAGAGTTCAGGAAGCTAATTCCCCCATTGTTTGGGTTACTTTTCAAAGTGTCTGTTATGTTTTAAATACTAAAACTTGGATCCAATCCAGGTTGTACCTTCTGGGCCTGGAATTACAAAGCAGTCAAACTCCAGCTTCCCTCTAAGGTCAGCTTATAACCCTGGTTTACAAATAACTCAAAGGAGAACAGTACACTTCAGAAAAACATAATTCAAAAACAAAAAATCAATCAAACAAATAACAATAAAATCACAAACAAAACCTCCAAATCAACCACAGAAGCCTTTGACAACTTTTGAATATTTTACCATGCTATGTAACATTTAGAGAAACAGTGATTTATTTGAATTTGGACTTTTCTCTTGCCTCTTTTCTAAGCTGCCTTGTTTGCATGTTACAGTAGCAGACAGCTAGCTCTTACAAGTGTCATCCCGTCACTCATACGGAAGAAAAACCCTGGAAAACATTTCTCTAAGTTTTGTTATCTCAGACATAGAAAATACAAATCCCTTAACTATAATGGGATTTGAGCAGCACAGAATAAGATAATACTTTGTTTCTGGTAAGATCTATGAATGACTGCAACACTTTGTGATGTCTGTCTATATGCTTACATTAACACACACCTCTCAAACATAGAAAAATGTAATGGGAAAAGTGATACATGACAATAGCAACCTTTCTTTCTTTTTCTATAAGGTTTTCAGCAATATCTCTGTCATGGTTTAAGTCCAGCTGGTAACTTGCTCACTCCCCTGTGTCTCCCTCAGGCAGGATGAGGAGGAGAATCAGAAGAGTATAAATCCCATAGATTGAGATAAAAACAGTTTAATAACTAAAGTACAG
>JANHGB010041875.1:0-14389 GCA_026283785.1 Coracopsis vasa
GGGCTGTTCAGCCTGGAGAAGAGAAGCTGCGTGGAGACCTCAGAGCAGCTTCCAGTGTCTGAAGGGGGCTACAAGGGTGCTGCAGAGGGACTCTTCATCAGGGACTGTAGTGATAGGACAAGGGGTGATGGGTTCAAACTTAAAGAGGGCAGATTCAGCTTAGATGTAAGGAAGAAGTTCTTTACCGTGACAGTGGTGAGGTACTGGAGCTGAGGCTGCCCAAGGAAGTTGTAAATGCTCCAATCCTGGCATTGCTCAATGCCAGGTTGAACGAGGCTTGGAGCAACCTGGTCTAGTGGAAAATGTCCCTGCCCATGACAGGGGTTTGGAACTGGATGAGCTTTAAAGTCCTTTCCAACCCAAACCATTCCATGATTCTATGAACTGATGTAGAAAGCTAAAAATGAACAGGCCTATTGAAATGCAAACTACTGTTGTCATTCTTATAATTACCGGAATAACAAATGTGGTGCATGATTGGATTTTATCCCTTTGACTCCACTGTGCAACTTCTATTCAGAACTTTACAGCAGAAAAAAACCAAGGTTTTCCACTTAAAAAAGGAAAAGTCCTATAATTTGAGCTGACTCGGGCTGATGCCTAAATCTTGAGATATTTGCATTCTTGATCCTGCTCCCATTTAACGGAAGAACATATGCAAAGTAACTGCTATTTTGTGTTTATGTTTGTAGCTGTTCCTGTTACTCTTTACCAGCATTAACTAGCTGTTTCATTGATCCATTCCTGGAGAGCAAACAACTGTGAAGAAAGATTAACATAAATTTGAAGGGTAAAGCAATTCTCTGCTGGCTAACTCACACGAAAGCTGACTGGATTCCAGCTGGCAGGCTGGGTGAGTGTGCTCACCACCTTCTTGCAGGGCACCCAGAATCTTTTGGCCACACAGTCATCAGTCAGTAAGGTAAGGGGTGGCCGCTGTAGCTCCTCAGGGTCACCGGACTGCTGTGTGCCACGAGCTCCCCCAACACCAGCCATTCAACCTAATGCATCCTTGCTTGCCTTCCTGGGTCTCACCTGACAGGTTTTATGGCTTTCCATGTGGGAGTGCTCCCTTTCAAATTGTTAAGCTATTGATGACCCCCATCTCAGCAATCCTTCCTCTCTCCGTGTTTCTCACCTCATCTTTCCACAGACTCTCTTGCAGCTCTTTGTCCCAACTGAGCAGCTCTCTGAGCAGCTGCCCAAGGCTGTGCCATTGGGATGTACCAGAGCCAGGCTGGCAACGCAGCCGAGAGCATTCCAGCATGGAGCTCACAGTAGGGGTGAGAGAGGTTATAAAAACTTTATCCAACAGTATCTCAGTTAACAAATTCCAGATGAAAAGCAGGTTCTCCTTTAAAAAGGCATCCAGAGCAGAGCTAACAGTGCAGCTGCAGGACAATACACGGTTTACGTGGGTTTTACCTATTCTCTCTTTTCAGTTGCAGCTTTGTGAACATTGCCTATTTGTTTTTGTTTAATAATGTGACAGATCAGGATGCCCAAAGGCAGGCACCTGCCTTTCTGTAAAACATCCTACCACCCTGTCAGGCAGCTTTCAATTACTGTGCTTTTGTGTGTCCAACTGTGTCTTTATTAAGAGTGCGGAGATGATGGTGACAGGCAGGTCTGGTACTTATCCATGGAACTCTGCTTTACACCCTGCATTTTGCTGAAGACTTTGCCTGGGGATGTGGAAACCGTAGCCTTTAGGGAATCATGATCCTTTCAAGAGCTGAGGAACTGGCATTAGAGCTGCACTGGAGGCTGGGTAGCTGCTGCAAGGTTCAGAGTCACGTTACAGTCAATAGAAGTGTCCCATTGGTATTGATGGGTTCGTTATGAATTACTGTTTCCGTGCCTAATAGAGTGTCCTTGGTTCCTGCACCATGCACAGTGAGTTACAAATTGATTGTCTGCAGGAGGCTGAAAAGCACTGAAATAGTGTCTTGTGGTGAGGGCTGCACTACGTTTGCAACGGGCATTTGGGTGTGAGGGTGCGCACAGGCACCCTTGTGTACAATGGCCGGTTCATTTGTACAGTGTGGATTTCCACTGAAAAATCGATCTGACTGAGTTTAGTCTGGAGATTTGATGAGATTTGACAATTTCTTATAACTATACATTTTAAATCTTTATTGCTAAGTTTAGTGCAGTTGGGGGATGCCCAGGTCCCTGTGTTGTAGGTGCTAAACAGGGTCAAACCTGTGCAATTTTACCACACCAGTGAAGCCTCAGCTGTGTAAACCTGGCTGATAACCCTGTGTTTTGCTGTGAGAACCTGAGAACAAGAACATTCAGTTAAATCTCATTTGGGGAAAGATTGAGAGGCCCTTACACAGGTAACCAAACCTTGCACCAGTCTAACGCTCAGAGGTCATTTCAGCAAAAAAGGCATAGGAACAGCTTGTAGTTTTCTTCCATCTTGAGGGTTTTCTGTATGTAAGTTAGAAAACTGCCATAAAACCTCACTGTCTGAATTTGGCAGCCACTTTGATTCTACCACTGACATCAAATGACTCATGGCTACTTTTTAGAGGAGTTAGAAGACTACAGAAATTATTTTTCTCCCAATGAAAACCAGCTTGAATAGAACATAACTTCTATAATTCATTGGTTTTTTCTGCTAAGAGTAAATGTCCAGTGAAATCATACAGATGTGATTTTACCACAGCTTGAAGATATTTTTTAAGTCCTAGAACCATTAAATCGAGCTGTTACCATTTTATTTCTATTTATTAATTACTACTAAAAACCTATGAGAAGAAATATGAAAAAAGAAAGGCAATTTAAGCATTACAGCTTTCTGTATTTTTTCTTGCAGAATAAGCTTAGGATAGCATGTGGAGGGAAAGAAGCAATTTATGTTAGAAACTGTCTTGTTCTTCCCTTCTATTACATTTTTTCATTGCAAAACCCATTTTTTTTTCTCAGCTCATGCTTGCAGTGTGCTGCCAAGGCAATCTGGCCAGAAAGGAGGGTTAAAAAACAGAGATTGTTCTCTCAAAGAATATGGAAGTTAATACAGTCTCGGTCAAACCACTATTCCCTGAACACCAGAGCTCCTTTTGACCTGTGGGAAAATAAATGCTGTAGAGAGCTCCGACGTAATGAAGAAAGCAAAATAAAGCTCTTTCCATTTATCATTAGTCCCCAGCACTGTGGACAAATGTCCCCTTGCAAGCCCAGCTTTCAGAGATGTCACCTTTCTCCTGGCGCCGGTGGTCCCGCGCATCAGCAACACGCGCTGCTCGAAAACCAGGGGCTGCGTTTTACTGCCCAGGAGGCTGCAGAGCAGCAGAGGAGAGCACTGAGCGAGCTACAAGGTTCGCTTCTTCCCTCTGAGCAGCGTGCCGGCTCCTTCCATAGCTTTCATGGACGCATACATTCCTGAATCACCGTATACTGACGGTCATCTCTTGTAATTTTCCAGTGTAGGAATGTCTTCATGATGCACAGGAAATAGGGAGACTGGGCTAAGAATTAGCAAATTTACTCCCATGTTTTCGAAATAGAAATCTAGTCCCAGTCTACATCAAATTATTCATGCTAATTGTGAGGTAGAAAATGTGGTTTTCTTAATAGTGTTTGATAGGTGAACAGGTAAGACAGAGAATATACAGGGGGTTTAATTCTAATATGGAATGTATTTCAAATCAAGTGAATGAGTACAAATAAGATCATTTCTTTTCATAAGCAGTCATTGTACTGTACCTCCCAGTTTTACCACTGTGAGACTGTAATTAATGTTGATAAATGCTCATGTTCTCTCTGTGCAGCATGAGCCCACAGACAATTGGTTGTATCAGAGCATGTCGAATCCCACATAAAAATATAGCTATAGATCATTGGTTTTAGGGATAGACTTGAGACAAGTCAATTTATTTCTATTAGTAGCTGAATCTATACTTAAAACTCTGGGGGTCCAAGTGTTTCGTCCATTATGTTCTCAGTCTTTCTGGTGTGCTTTGCTATAACGTAAGGTATTTCTGCTGCTCTGGTCTCCAGCTTCTGAATGCAGCAACAGTTTTCCACAATGGCTCGGTGGATATTGGACATATCTTTAGTGAAATGTCTTTTTCAAGCTCCTGAAGGTAGATTTTCTGCCCTTTAAATGGTGCCTCATGGTTACTTCTTTGCTAGAAATCTTATAGAGACAAGAAACTTTCAGCTTTCAAAATACGTGGGTAGGAGTTGGAGGTATGACAAAATTCAGAGTTTATCCAATGATATTTCTTCTGGTTGTGCTTTATGAATGACACCAGTCCTCATATCCATTTCATTTGGCCTTTCTTGCTTCTATCAAGTTTGGATCAGTTTTAACAATATAATAGAGATTATGTTTGCATGGATAAGTATGTGGTTTTCTTTATATTCTTTACATATCTCAAAGTGGATCACAGTGGAACTAATTTTTTCTTCTACTTTTTTTCTTCTCACATGAAACAGTGTATGATTGACATGTTCTATTAAACTATATCTAGATATTCATTAATTCAATTTTAATGGGAGTAGAGTTTCATTATGTATCTGAGTTTACTTTAACAATGCTTTAAATTAAAAATTCTGTTGGTACTGTAGCTGCCTTCTCAGCTAAAGAGGACAAAAAATTCCTGGGTTTAAAAACCTTGACATTGCAGATAAAGGCAGTGCCAAGGACTGCAATTTCCAATTTGATTCTGTGAGGTCTGCTTTGGGAATAGAACAGGGAAAGAACTGTAAGAACTTTCTGTTGTAGACCTGTGGGTCCAAACCTGAAAGGGCCGCTCATGCCGTGAAGATTTAGGAGGAGAAGGTGGTCCTGGGCTCAGGCAGATGCAGAACCTGAATGAGATGGGCCTTCCTACCTGACTTTATCTCACCAGATCTCTCTTCCTTCTGTCCTTCCTTCTTTCCTCCCTTCTTTCTTCCCTCACGTTCCGTGGCACTTCAATCCCTAGTTCCTGTTATGGAAGTGGAATTGCGTTGCCAGTGCCACAGACAAAGTAGAAAGGACTAAAACTGCTTCTGGTAACAAGAGTTGATCAGGGTTTAACCAGACAAAAGGAACATAAGTGTCACTAGATCTAGCATAACCCAACTAGCCCAATAGCAGCATTTTCCCAACAACTATTTTAATTCAGCTGCTGCAAAGTAAAGAGTTAAAATTAAGTGTTCATGAAATCAGACTGCCAGTATTACTTCTTTTCATGTAACTGGAAAGGGTCTTTCTTAGTTTAAAAGGCTAGGTAATTCAGAGGGGGAAAACCTTTTAGCATTTGCTTTTACTGTATTTTCTCATGGATTGTATACAGTGTGCAGAAAAGAAGCAATTCTAATGTCTAATGAGCCTTACTGATAAGGAAAAAAAAAAAGGCAGCTTTATTTGAGAAACAAAATGACAGAATATTTCTACCTTGAATATTCCCTTTTAATTCTGCTTCTTTGCTTTCCAAATACTGCATTTATAAAACCGAAACAAAATACAGAATTAATCTTGAACTAGGGAGGCTTTGAAAGCCATTTCTGATTGCGTACTTGTGTGTCTCAAGGTTTTATCTATGGTGTCTCCAACGCACAAGTATACACTTATGGCAGCGAAGACCAGCAATATCTTAAGTGACTGAAATACTTTCTGAAACAAACTAGATCTTGATCACTATTGTAAGAGATGTCCGAGGTCATTTGAGGTTTAAAAAAACACACAATAACAAAGGTAGTGTCAAACTAAGGGATTTTTCATGGTTATTAATAGAGTTTACTAATGACTGCATTAAAAACAAGACCATATTTTAGAGACTGCCTTGAAATGAGAATGGTCAATCATACAACTGAGAAACCTAGCCAGCCTTCCTTTTACTGTCTTCTACCTGTATGCAAATTCTATGCAATTTATTATGCTCTGGGTTTCATTTCACAACAAATGCTTTAGTGACCTTTAAAATCATCCCTGTTATTCTGTATAATCAGTATGCAGTGAATCCTGTGCTTGGAAGTATGCACATGTGTGATGATGGGCTGGAAAACATACTTGGGAAACACATTTCAGTTTCAAACATCCAAATCGTTGTTATAAACTGTGATTGAAATTGGTTTTGGAGTCCTAACAGGTGGTTTGAGAGTGACATACAGGATTCTGCTCTGAATAAAACTGTTAAACATTTTCTACATTTGAAGTAAGATTTGGGGTTTGGTTTTGGAGAATACAGAGTATCTTCATTCTCATTGGTTCCAAGAAGCATTTATATTTCAGTGCTAAGAAGGAACGGATCTTCAGAGCTCTTTTCTCTCAAAAAGTGGCCTTGAAGACCACTGCCTTTATTCTATGCTTCTCCCTTTTTTATCAGTTATTGGGCGCATGCCTCTAGTCAGTTCTTCCTGACTGGGAGAAGTTAACCTAGAGAAGCCAGTCTTCTGTCTTGTGTTTTCCATTTCCTCTATCTGGAATGTGTTGGCAGCATTTCCTCATCTGAGGTTTTGTTAGGCAGTATATTTTGTACTTTATTTTCTTCTTAATGAATGTGTGGGCAGTTGAAGTCCTTTTTTTTTTTTTTAATGCTTTGTACTAACCAAACACTGACCAAAAGGAATTGACAGTCACATCCCTTCTGAATATGAGCTTTGTTACTAGACTGCTCACATGTCTTACAGGTGCGATCTCAACTGGTACTCAGTGACACCTCATCAGTCATGCTGGTGTTTTAGCTGGTCAAGTTGCATCTAAGTACTGAAAGGATTAAGCAGATATCCTGACACTGTGGTTTAGTGACAGTTTGTAAGCTCTGGTAGGAAAAAGTCTGGGAATTTTTTTATTTCTTCATACAAAATCATTTTTCTTTTTAGTTGAATTTAACACATTATCATAGCTGGGATGGAATAGGAATAGAAGGTGTTCTTTCTTAACTACAACACTATGTGCCATTTTATGTTTTTCAGGCATTTCTTGTTCAAGACATCTTCTGGAACTACTCCACTGTTCAGTAGTTCTTCCCCTGGTTACCCGTTGACCTCAGGAACAGTTTATACTCCACCTCCCAGACTGTTACCTAGAAATACATTCTCCAGGAACGCATTCAAGCTGAAGAAACCCTCCAAGTATTGTAGCTGGAAATGTGCTGCTTTATCTGCAATTGCTGCTGCAGTCCTGCTTGCCATCCTGCTGGCATATTTCATAGGTAAGGCTGTGTTCTCTCTATCAAATCACACAGCTATGTCAGCAAGTGAAAATTCAGCAGGTATTGGGATGGTCAGTCTGTTACACAGATTTGTGTTTGTAATGAGCAAAGAAAATTATTATTCCTTATACTGATGATTGAGGTAAAATAAAATATTCATCTCCTGTTCACTGTCATAAGAGCAGAGGAAGCAAGAAATCGATTCAGGATACTCAGTGCAGTGTTAACTTTAGGTGTTGTATACGCATCTCTCACGGATGGTCCAACCAGTGGGTGATACAATGATTTTTTGTTGTACTACCATATATTAAAAAAAATATTTGGAAAAAATTGTGATTTTTGTGCTGGTGGGTAAGTAACAGAAGCTCCTGGCATTTAATAAGTCTCAGTCTGTATCTTTGTGAAAAAATTCCTGGTGGTGTTAGATCTAAATAGATAGTTTAATTCTATGCACTGTTGGTTTTGGTATTCCACACTTCTTTAGTATTTTGTCAGCAAAAATACGGAAAGGAAACTCTAAATGTTGTGCTTATTTCCCAGGATCGATATATAAACACTGACCACACCATGTCTTCATTCTTTCTGTGGTCTTTCGAGATTTTTTTAACGTGTTTCTGTTATTTTATCTTTCTTAATGCAGTTATTTTTTGGCACCCACTCCCCCAGGCACCCCTCTCTTTGTCTGTTGTTCTGGGGGTTTATCTAAGTGTCTACTCCAACTAGCTCTGTATTTTATACCTTTCACAGTGCCTTTGACAATACGTTGGTGACAATGAGATGCTGCACAAACTTTCTAGCTTCAATGAGTATTTTGGAACTACAGTAGCTTGATACTTTCCAGACCTATTCTGTGAGGGGTTTAGTTCGTCTCTGAATCTAATTTCATATTTAGTGCTCAAAAGACCTATAAAGATGAACTGAATTTACTCCGTATTCTCACTCAACAGCATAGACACTGTTTTCTAAGGAAAACCTATTTTTCATACTAATGAGCTTCCATATGTAATTAATATATATAGCAGTAAGAAAGAGCTGACTGGCTGTTTTATTGCTGCTGTCTCTTTAGGCCAGGCCTATATCCCAGTATACTCGATACTACAGAGCTAACAGATGAGTAGCAGGTTTAGTTTGATATATAAATAAAAAGATTGGAAAGCACATGATTTATTGACCATGGCACTTATCATACAACAGCTCTCTGTTTGAGTGATTATGCACATGGGGAATGATATACTGCAAGTTGAGTTTTTTAATCATGTGCATAACTTTGAAGTGATGGATTATGAAACATATTTTTCCTTGGTATTTAGGTTACTGTAATCTAAGGCAAGGCTTTGCAACATGGCTATTGCTTTATACACTTTCATATACTAAGACTAGAGGGAATGTAAGATAATGCATTGACTCTTAATAATTGATGAATGATATATCGTTTCAAGTAATGACATAACTGATCCATTTTGACAGAAGTTTTTGAGGTTGTCTTCCCTGACTAAAGAATGATGAGTGCAATAGAGTTGGCTAGTAAACACAAGAAAGCAGGTTTTAGAACGAGAGTGTTGGCTCACGGATTAAATAATGAGAAGTTACCTGACAAGCTTCGTTCCATACACAGTAAAGAATGAGTATACATCAAGGCCAGAAAATAGCTGCAGTTAATCCTGTGAATAATCCTGTTGTGCTACTTAGGTTTGTCAATGTATCTAGGCTGTGTGAAGATGATCACATCAATGCTAATCAAGACTATTGCAGGACTAAATGAAAAAAGCAATGCTGGCAAATATGAGGTAAATTACATCGAAAGAATACTTAGAAGTTCTCTTAGACTTTAGGATTTTTAGATGTATTTTCCTGTAATAAAAGAGATGGCAGAATTGATACAGATAGGTCACTGAAAATATAGTCCACATTTAAATGTGGGACTTTCAGAGAACGTGCCAACAATTATGGGTGGCATCAAAAAAATATCAACTGAGGGGTGATTTAAAGAGACAAGCAAAAAAGTATCATAACAGAGAAAAAAGAATAAATATTTTTAAAATTGTTCAGGCATTCCTGTTGCCTTTCCGATAACACACAAATAAAAACACAGTGAAATGAAAAGACAGTATGGTTATAGCATTAAAATAAATTCATAGTAATAAGTGCGTAATAACCTTTGGAATCCTTTGCCACAGTACGTCAATGATGTTAAATAAAGATACTACTGAGATTTCAAGAAGCGAAACATTTGTCAAAATAATGATGATATGTCTTGTTAAAACAAAAATTTGGGGTTTCTTTTTTAAGATACATATGGATTGGTGGTTCATACAATTGAAGTTTGTGTTTTTAAATAGACTCTTCCTTTATGGGTCAGTCAGTATCTGAATTCTCCTAAATCTTCCTCTGAAGATCATTTCCACTAAAAAGAGCATTTTATGATGTTTCTATGTCTGTTACGCTGTTTTTAATAAGAGAGTACAGGAAAAAGTCATCTCAGTTAACTTTTTCCTTACACGGTATGCAAAATGTTGTCTGATGCGTTAAAGCCAGATTTATCACTTCTCTCTGTTTCTTCAGCAGGCAGATGTAACTGAAATGCAGAGTATAAGTTGGTAGCTTTGTACGTTTTGGTAATTTCCAACATTCAGAGTGTAAATAAAATTGTCCTACAATCCCATTTGAGGCATACATCATTTCACAAAGGCCAGGAGTTATTCCTATTATCCAGGGGTGACATATGAAGAATGTAGAGCTAGCCATTCAAATTAGGACATCCTGAAGATATTGGACTGGTGGTAAAACCCAGTTACAAGAAAGTAATTTATAAAGTGTCGAAAGGAAAGCATATAGCACACATATTGTCTTTGTCAGAGTGTTCACTTCAGAGGTTAGGGGAGTGATGAAAGCATTTGTCATGTTAAATTAGTTTTTCGTTCTTTAGATTCATGCCAAACTTGGAGGGGAAAAAATATGAAAAATAAAAGAAGGAAGGGGAGGAAAAAGCAAAGTCACCTTGTGCTTTTCACAGAGTAATTGCTGCCAAGCATGAATATCACATTTCTGTAAGCCCCTGCGCTGCTCTCTCTGATTTCTGCCAATCTAACTTTGAGCATCAAAGAACATCAGACCAGCAACATGTCAGTGTATTAAAAATGTGGTAATTTAAAGTATTGAGACTTGCTTTGGGAAAAACAAACAAACCAACCCCACCAAACTGTTATGTCCTGTGGAAACTAAAAGCTGTAAGGTTTAAAGATGCCCCACTTGAAGACAGTATCTGGAAACTCAGACTGATAACTTTTAGGGTATTGATGTATTTTATCTACTCCTATTATGTGCAAGAAGATATAGGGGAAAAAAAAATGACAGAAATTATAACAATTGCATGCTCGCAGTACATCTTCAGTGCACATGTAGCATAAACTTAAAATAATATATTCACTTCTGTGCTGTAGAGGGGGCTGAATTGCCAAAGAGTCTGGCAGTTAATTAAGCAAATGAAAATATCCTTTTGTTTTTATTATTCCCTATATATATTTAAAATTAAAGCCTGAAAAATAGCTGCATAGAGAACACGAGACATATAGGCAAATAACAGTTAGTTCATTTGATTATCCCGCTTGTAGCCACAAAAGTTTTCATTCACTTCTGTGACAGAAAATAAAATTTATGGGGTTTCTGAAACAATAGACTTGGAAATAAAAGTCTTGTCTTCACCCTGTGTCAAAGGAATGTAGGTGCCACAATTTGCATAAAATTGTGTCCTTCTGGTGTTGAGATCAACTTGAATTATTTTCTTCCCAGAAATGAGTCAGATATTTGCTAATGTAGGTGCTAGTGTTAAGTTTCTTGTTCATTCATATTTGTAATGTAGTCCACTCATAAGTCCAGTTGTCTTTTTGACCCTCATTCCACAGATCAGGATTAACCAAAGCAGTGTGCTCAAGTGGCTGGCTTTTGTACCAATTGATTTTTGTTTCTCTCTCTCCAGTTGTTTTTGACAAATGGCAACTTAACATTTCATGTGATTCCTTATCTTGCATTTGTTGGTTTTTACTTGCAGAGGCAGAAAACCACTGACTTTGTTTAGTTCAGACTTCACTGAAATCAAAACGCTAGACAGTTTGGAAACTGAGATTGGAAAAAGGGAAAATCATGCAAAAATGGAACCTCTGAGAGACAGAGGTCATCTGGCTGCCAATCACTGCTATCAGATTCACTTGAAATCAATGTAAACCGAGGGAGCTCTGCATCTTGCAGGATTAGCTGATGACAGAAGGGTCTGTTCTTAGATTTGCATTGAAAATAGGTGCCAGTGAAGGAGCAATAATTAAATTTTAGAATATGCCTGTCATATTCTAAATGTCACATGTACAGTGATTCTTATTGACTGATATCAGTCAATCTGAGACAGAAAAGAGTAGTAGTAGCTCAGTAAGCTTGTCTGATGCTACCACTGAAAAGAGAGGCTTTGAGCCTTTCAGGGAAAATCATCTGGCCCCATTCCATAAGAAAAGTAGGCACTAATGCTGGGAATCATGGAGCTTGGCTCTGGGAACTTTAGATGTGGCTTTTTAGCCTAGCAAGTGTCCTATTCCACACTTCAAAGGTGCAAGAGATTCATTACGTGAAGGAGATGATTTTCCTAGAGTCAAAATGCTCCATTTGCTGTATATGCATAATACCACAAAGAACAGGAGGACCTTCATATGAAATTACTTGGGTAAAGTTTGCTTGTGCTTTTCCTGAGTCAATCATAAAAGCTTGATTTACAAGTTTGTTCCCAAAAAAATCCAACCCAGTGTACCTGTTGTTTTGCGTAGCAGAGATCTCAGAGATAATGGAAGTAGGTACCTTTCAGTGTGAAGGAGCAGTCTTATCAGCCTGTGTAATTCTCTTTGACATTGTTGAGGATTTTCATACAGTAAACCTCAGCACCTGAAACCAGAGGGAGGCTAATGTTTCCATAACTCACAAACTGCTATCACGTGCTTAGCACTTGAAATTGAAAACCCTTTCTGCTTAGCTACTGATTTGAATGAATGGACTCCAAAGCCTTAGCAAGAACCAGCAGACCAAGAGGTTTTTTCTTTTCTGTGATATTGGGGTTCTGGTTTGGGGGGCACGTTTTTGCTTGGTTTCTAATATGTATTGCACAACAGAATCTAGGATGGGTCTGAGAAAACATTTTTGACAGATGCTGGTAGTGATCCCCAGAAGCTGTTAAAATATATCACTGTGCACTTAAGTAATGGAACTGCCTAGCTGATGCTGTACTGCTCGAAACATGTGGCGTGGGAGAGGTTAGTATCACAAAAATGAGCAATGTGATATGATAGGATAGCATTGGCTAAGCTGAAAATGTATTTTTTTCCTTTTTCTCCTCCTGAGTTGCAAAGCACATGCTGTGCTTCACGTGCACTGTCATTGCCCTGCCATCCACAAACTAGAAAATAGCCTGGATTTTGTAATGGCTCTGTAACAGAGGCTATTCTCACTTCCCTTAGTGCTAATACTGAATATTATGAATTTGTTTAGAAGTCTAGGATTTAATCCCAGAATCACAGGTATCAAGTCTTGTCAGGGCAAAGAGATAGCAGAGATAATTGGATGCAAAACAGGTCTTGCAGGAAGTCAAGGGGGGAAAATGATGGAAAAGTTTTGAGATGCTTTAGCGAGACATGCATTATAACCCACCCCACAGACTGAGAGGAGACCAGTTTTCAGGGGAAGGGTGAACATAAGGAATAGTGAAGATTATATTTTGCCAAGTCAGAGATACCTGTTAAATAAACCTGTGGTCATTCTGCAAAGTCAGTGCTCAGTATTAGTGTAAAATATCCCTAGGTAAACATTGCTCTTTTAGCAGCCATTTATATTGATACCACCAGATGATCATTTATTGGTTCATTCCTATTGATTATTTGTTGCTCTGCTTCTTTAACTCATTGTGTTGCTTTGCACTTAGCACACTTGTGCATTTTATTCATTTAAATGTAGAAGTGCATGTTTGTCTTTCAGAAAAGAACTGTTGCTCAATGGGGTAATATCAGATTGAAAAGTGTGACATAGCTTTTATAAGGGTGGATAATGTAGTTTTTACAACACTTATGAAAGCCATGAAAAACGAAACACAAATAAAAAATACTCAAGTGTACTAAAGAGACAAGAGAACGTTCAAGGAACTGGCAGGAAGACAAAAGAGAACAATAGAAATTAAATTCCAGTTGTGAAAATAATAAGACAGGGTAACACACGACAGAAATTATGGAGCAAAAGAAGTTGAACAGTGGGAAGAGAAATGACACATCGCTGTGAAATGACAGAAAACTCTACTTGCCATATAGTATAATGTGGTGACATTACCTCTTTTAAGTAATTTAAGAAACTGTTTAAGAAACAGCTTTCAGGTTCATTTCAGCTTATGCTTATTCAGGCTTTGATTCTCTGTAGTCTTGCTGCATCATACTTTGAGCTGCCTGCTTATGTCACTACTCAGATACAACATCTTTGACTTGCCAAGGTCAGGGAGTTTGAATACCTAGCACTCCATATTCATGTTATGTTGTGCCTTGTTAATTCTTTTTATGATAGTCTTGTAGTTACAATTGGGAAAAATAGCATATTCTGTGAAAACCTATCTGATCCCTGGGACAAATTTTGTGCTCCAGATTTATATTTACAAGGTTGTAGGATAATTCAGGTTGAAAGGGACCTTTGGAGGTCTCTAGTCCAGTCATCTGCTAAAACCTGGGTCATCTCTGAAGTCCACTCTGTTCGTGAAGATCTCCAAGGACAGAGGTTGCACCACCTTCCCAGGCAACCTGTTTCACTGCTTGACTGCCCTCATGGGGAAGAAGGATATCCTTATATCCAGCCTCCACCTTGCTTTAATGTATACCCTTCGTGTCTCATTCTCTTGCCATGTTCCAGTGTGAGGAGCCTGGCTGTATCTTCTTGATGACCTGTAGGTACCAGCAGGCTACTTCTAAGCGCCCAGGCTAGAGTAGTTAATCTTCCCCAGGCTAGATTAACCCAGCTCCCTCAGCCCCTCCTCCCACAGCATGTGTTCCAGCCCCAACCATCCTGTTGGTGTTCCCTGGACTTGCTCCAGATTATTGATGTCTTTCTTGTATTGAAAGGCCTAAAACTGGATGCAGAAATCCCTAGAAGCACACTGCTAAGTGCAGAGCTGATGAGGGTACTTACTTCCAACAATCTCCTGGCCATGCTTCTGTTCCTGCACCTAG